>JAMYIC010001122.1:10119-24780 GCA_024112705.1 Microcera coccophila
CGCCACAACGCCGGCTTGCGCTTCATCGTCATCTATCTTTTTATGTCATTCCTTCAAGTGAGTTGACTGGATTACCTAAACCCTTCACGGTACATGACGGGTACGAACACAATGCATGCCTTCCAGAGGATGAGGATGCCATCGATGACAGCCAGCGGAGCCTTCCAGATGCCCAGAACGTTACCGACGATGGCACAGGCGTTGACCCAGATGGCCAAGAAGGCAACGGAGAAGAAGTGGTAGAACAGCACAAAGGGTCGATGGATGACTCCCGCGAGGAGACCAGCAGGTCCGTCGATTGTGCCTTGTTGGAAGTATCGAAAGCAGCCAAGCTGCAGGCTGCGTAGCTGGCGGTCGTTGGCGGCGAAAAGGGAGTATAGCGCCTGAGCGAGGACGTTGATGATGCCCGTGAGATTCTTGCGCTTCCAGTAGAGTTGATTCATGGCGTTGTTGATGGCGCGGGGATTGTCGAGATTGGGGATACGGCTAGGATGCAGTAATTCGGCAAGGATGACGACGTCGTTAAAAGCGACGGTCATGCCGCCACCGGTGAGCGGATGACGCATGTTCATCGCGTCGCCGAGCAGGATCATGCCGTTGGAGACCTGCCGAGAAGGGGGGAGCCAGCTGTTGGGCATGCTACGGGGGATCTTGCCGTCCTCGAGAGCCTTCTCGACGGCGGGTCGGATGGAGGGTGGCATGGCGGGAAGGGCGCAGTTGCGGATATAACCCCTAACGCCGCCATTGGCGACGGAGGCTTCAGGGAGGTCTTGGGGTACGTCGATAAGAGCACGAGTCTCGTGCGTGCCGATCTGATAGAGGAGGATAGGGAAAGCGTTGCCGATAATGACATGGCCGTATCCTGGCTCGGGGAGATCGCAGTCGATGAGCTCGAGGGCGTAGAACTTGGACTTGACGACGGGGCGGGTGCCGAGAACTTGCTTGCGGAACTTGGAATCATAGCCATCGGAGATGATGGTGAGCTGGCCGAAGAAGTAGTCCTGCTCCTTGACACCGGTCTCTTTGTTGGCGGTGCGGGTCTCGACACCGAGGATCTGATCGGTGTGCTCGCCGTGAAGAGTCTTGACAACTTCGGTTTCGATGACGGTAATATTCTCGTGGGCCATGCATGCCCGTCGGAGCGCCATGATGAACTTGCCATGGTGGAACCCCTTTCCGACCTGCTTCTTGCCCCCCTTGCCCGTGCCGGACCAGCGATGCGGAACTTCGCCGTTTTCATCCAGCCCCGGGTAAGGGATGTCGACCTGTTCGCCGTGATAAAATACAGTGTATCCATAGCAGGGCATGGCATCGATGTTGTCCAAACAGTGTCCGAGTCCCAATTTCTTCAAAGCTGCCACACCGCCGGGTTGGAGCAGCTCGCCGACAATACGGTCAGGCTCCTTCATCCAGCGCTCTAGCAATAGGACCGAGCGGCCTTGGTTGGCGAGGGCGTACGCGACAGCGCAACCAAAGACGCCGGCACCGACCACAACGACATCAGCTTCATGGTATTGTTCGCGACGACGAGTCTGAGAGGCGGTGGTTGTCGCCGTGGACGTGGTGGTGGTGGTGGTAGCGGCGGCGATGTGTGACATTTCGGGTGTCAATTGCTTGATATGCGGATGGTGGGAGAGGTGAAGCATGGAGGAGACTTGGTAGAAGGAAGAAAGGGGGGGGAGAAGAGCCGATTAAGGAGAGGAGGAGCGTTGAGGTTGTCGTCGATGGTGGGAATTAGGATTAAGTCTTTGAATCGAGGCGAGTCTATGACGGTTGGCGCCCGCCGAATTAAATGATGGATGTGGTTGAAGCTTGTGGAAGACGGATTCGCAGTCGCATGGAACACCTAGTACCAGAATCGTAACCGTAATCGTAAAAGCAGGGAAAACCCGCTGCATAAAAGGAAACGAAGGGATTCCGCTGAGCGGGCCAGTCCGAGGCAAGTCAGCCAGCCTAGTCCGTCCCTGGTCTGTCCGGATTGGATCACACGGTGCAGCGTAATGTGAACGAACGGGTTCAGGAGTTGGGAAGAAAATGTCTACAAATCTTGACTCGATCCAATCATCAACGAGCCATCTGCAAAGGTTTCCCCTCCCATTGTTGCAGTTGCCTTTGCTCCACTATTGCCTGTTTGGGGGCCTGTCCAGGTCCTCAGTGGGGGGAGACGACGCCCTGAACGGCTCTGAATCGCACCACCGAGCCTCTGAAAGGGCCAAAGCGCCCCCGCTATGGCTCTGACCGCCTTTGGGGGGGGACCAGTGATATTAACGGAAGCGTCCGTCGGTCGTTCGATGGGCGCCAGGGGGGTTTAAATGGGATCCCATGTTTTGGCAGTTGGCGCATGTGAATGTGCCTCATAAATCGTACGGCTACAGGCATCCTCCACTCTTTTGGTATCAAAGCTGAAAGGGCTTTCTTCTCGTTACACCGAAGAAGTTGCTATGCATGTCCTTGTTCTGCCGGTCTGCATTCGTAGCTTCGGTACCTGCATTGTCAGTGCCGCCCAATCATCGTTTTCGTCATGACCCGTTTTGTAGGGTCCTTTAGGGACTTGTAGGGACTTGTCGGGTCTGACAGGGTCAGCAGGCGGTGTTCCAAAGTCACCGCCATGACAATACACGCCGAGCGGTCGCCCAAGCCGATGTGACGTCTGATCCGAATTGATTCATGAAAGCCATCCAGGCTTTTCTCTTCTTTGTGCATTCAATACAGGAAAATATATACTAGGTTAATGCGGTACAGGTATAGGTACAGTTCTTTAGCCAACTCGCGTGTATCCGTCTTGTTCTACCCGTAGGCGGCGGCTGTATTCAGCCCTTCTTGGTCCTCTATCCGTCGAACCAACCCTTTCTCTTCTATCAAGGGTTCCTTGTAAGCCTGTGTCACGTTCGTCCCTAGAGAATCCCTTGAAGTGTCCGTCTGTACCAGTGCCCGGTCTACTTGTCGACGGCCCTTCGCTGGCATCGAACCGACCACCACTGGCGTGGTTGTATCCTGGACTGGCCTTCCCATATCCCTTGCTTGCCGACGCGTGCCCTGTTTGACACCCGAGTGCGGCAGCGAAGGCTTGAAGACTTCGACGAGTTCCTCTGCCAGGGCCTGTCGATCATCCCTAATTGTAGCCCGACAATTCTTGACATGCTGCAAGGCTTTGTCTAAGCAAATAAGAGCCTCTTCATGCTCAACGCTCTCTTCCGGGCTCATCTCGACCTTGAGAGCCACAATCTTCATAGCCAGCTTGATGCTCTCCTTGCATTCTTTACTGCCGTGCCAATACGCCGACTTAGACGTGAAACTCGAGATGAGGACCGCCAAGTCGTCGTACCAACCAAGCTTGGCGCAAGACGCAATGATATTAGAGAAGTTGAATTTGTTGTATGCCACGTCTCCCTTGCCATTCTCCTTCGCCGCAATCTTGCACATGTTGATGGCGGCTTCATGGCGGCCTTTCTGAGCTAGCACTCGGGCGGCCTTATTGTAAATGCTGTCGTGTATTCGCGCGCCTTTACAAAGCGTGACCTTGATCAACTCCTCCGCATTGCCACCGGATTCGAGTTGCGCGACGAGCAAGGGAACTAAGGCGCTGCTTACATCGTGGCCTTCTTCGTGTGCTTTACGCACGAGGCTGGTAGCAGTCTTGGAGCGATATCCGTCTTGCTTGATGTTTGCAATGACAGCAAGTCGAAGACACCGTGATGAGAACCCCAAACCCATGTCCCATGCTTGGCTGTAGGCCTTGGCCACCTGCTCCCAGTCCTCTTGGAGAGCGCTTGAGTTTAGACACTTGAACGCACTCTGCTCGAACTTGGCAACCGACAGACCCACTGACTTTGGCAGTACTGGGAGCGTCGTGTTTCCTTCGAGCTTGGATTTGCGCTTGTGAAGTGCGCCTAGAGCACCGTCATGGGAGTACTTTGATAACCGCGGTTCTTCAAGCCAAGGCATGAAGGTTCGTAGGCCCTTGAACAAACGCGCAATATCTCTCCGGTCAAAGTTCCAGTACATCCAGCAATCTTGGGCAACCTTGTTGAAAAATGATTGATCCGTCTCAAGCCCACTGTCCTGGCAGAACTGAAGCCACTTGACGAGCGACGCAACATCGCGATTACGTCCATGCCGGTCCATGACGAGGAATGCCAAAGGCTGGTTGAGGGTCATTTCAAATGTGTCTACCAGGTCTCGTATAAAAGTTTCGACCTCATTCGGTGCACGCCCCTTGCAATAGATTGTCGTGAGCCGCGCAAGTACCTTTTGGTAATTCATGTCCATCGACCCATTGATTCCTTTGAGAATCGCTAAATCCTTCTGCATACCGTCCCAACGGCTCAGAAGGGCATCTTGAATCACAAACTTCCCCTTAAGTTTGATATCCGCCTTCACAGCCCTTGGCCGCAAGCCGTGAAGACACTTGAGCTCAGCCTGAGCCATTACCTCATCGCCGGCGTCGAGAGCTATCATAGCAAGCCGTCTTCGGATAGCATACTGAGTAATGACAGGAATCCGAGCATCCGTGAATAGGCCAGCATCTTGGAGCAAGCTGTAGAGCTGTTTGATGGCGCCGAAGTTCTTGTGACTCCTCCAGCTGTGGGTAAGAAGACCAATGACCCATGAAGTCCGTGTCTTGTCGTCTGACTTCGAAGAGCTTGGAGCAAGAGATTGGGAAGAGTAACCAAGTAACTGGCGGACTCCCTCTACATCGGACTTTTGCTGCAGAACCTCCATAAAGGGCATGATGAGCTGCAGGACATTGGTACATGCCGGTAAACTGGCTTCGAGGATGGCATGAATCTTTTCATGCTGCTGGAGGTCGACGGAAGATTTGAGAAGACGGAACCCCCTTGCAACGATGAATTGCGGCTCCAGGGCCTGAGATGAAATCAAGGTGCTAAGTAGTTTGATTGCCGAGTCATATTGCTCGACAAGACCGTCCTTATCTGAAGATGACGACTCCAAAACAGTAAGGAGATTATCCAGCGTAGCCAGCAGTTCTTCTGAATCGTTTTGTTCCTCGGCATGAGCCTCTGGATTGAGAACTGCTGGCGTTGGGGTGGGAGTAGTTTCATTGACAGAAGGTCCTGATATCGACCCCACGTCTCCGCCAAAGAAAGCGGCGTGAAGGGCCGTCGTTGTCTTGGACCCTTCGCTTGATAAGATTTGACTGGTGCCAGAAGAGTTCAGAACATCAGATGTTGCTACCACGGTATCATTCAATGGCTCTGAAGTACGAGCTCTGGGGGGGGTTATCAATTCCGATGCAACATCTCGCTGTTGTTCCTGCACTTCCAACTCTCGTCGGGTTAATGGGGGGATAGGCGTTTCATCTTCCGTTGAGACTCGAAGAAAAAGGTCGTGATGTGCAAAAAGGGAAGATGCTGAAACCCTAGAGAGTTCTTTGCGCGCTGCATCCCACTCTTCCCATCGTAATCTTGGTGGCTCCGGCGAGCCAGTCGCGAATTGTGACGTCTTCAAGTCCTTTGTCAGCCCACGGGATTCGGCGACATCCAAACCATGGCTCGAATCCCTATTTCTGCGTCTGCGGCGTTGAGGACCCTCTGGTTCGGGACGTATCGGCAAAGGAGGAAAGTCTTCAAGCTCAGACGTCCAGGCCTCCCGTCGCCCAAAACTCTCGCTCAGCGCTGGACCATGGCGGACTCGAACCGTGTGTAGCTTTCGGGCAT
This sequence comes from Microcera coccophila, assembly GCA_024112705.1. Classification (NCBI taxonomy): domain Eukaryota; kingdom Fungi; phylum Ascomycota; class Sordariomycetes; order Hypocreales; family Nectriaceae; genus Microcera; species Microcera coccophila. The sequence goes on from JAMYIC010001122.1 coordinate 15,798, forward strand.
TTTCAATAGCAGCTCGGGCGATCTTGATGCGTCGGCGTCGTTCTTCGGCAAGGAGGATAACGGAACAAGAGGTCGTCAAGATAACGCCTTTGAGGGCATTGATGGCCGCCCTTGACGGGACAGGGGTCGGTGAGGCCATCCTATACGGCCATTGCGGTTCCAGAAGCCTTGTGTATTTGCCTGCTCTATGGGCAAAGCGTGTTTCTTGTCGTTCCGATGGCAATCCGTCGGTTCTCGATGGGTACAAGGGAAGATGGCGTCGTACGATCGCTAGGTGGAAGATTTTCGGTAAGATTTCGGTCAAAGATTATATGGGCACGCCACCGGGTGTGGATGTAAATCTCTCCAAATCACAAGTCATGGATCCAACGCTACGCTTCTATCACTAAGGCGCATCGACAGCTCAATTCGGTCACGATTTTCATGACAACCTGTCGCGATCCAATTTATAGCTCTAATGTAACATTACGCCAAAGATAATCGAGAGATGCCTCATACTAGCCATGATACCACTGCCCGGCATCCGCGCGATCCCAGAGCCGGAGTTTCCATGCGACCTGAACAAACTCCGCACACCAAGATGCTGGTATATTGCCCAAAAGACCACATCACACCACATCTCGAAGGTGGTTTGAGATGCTGGTCGGCTTTTATATCGGATTTTGCTCTAAATTCCGATGAGTAATGTAGTTGTTAAGACATTGGCTGCTGGGAGCACTTATCGTACCTCTATATAAGCGACCATACCATCGTCAAGTCATTTGGTTTGAGTTCGATTAATGAAATCATAGAACACGCACTAGTTGTACCTTCCCGCTAGACTGAAAGCTCCTGAATTCATCCATAAAGATTGCGTCTTCCCCATCCACAGCTCAATACGCCTTCCTCGTTTTGCTTCATCTGGAACCTGTGCTTGACTTCCCCACTCACCACAACTCGAGCTTCACCATCAACCTACCTTTTTGATTATACCTCTTTAACCATGTCTCAACGAGCGCTCCCAATTGCTCCTCCTCCCAAGGGCCCCTTGGCTCGGTATCGGGTCCTGTCGCCGACCGCTGCGGTGAGAGTCAGTCCTCTTTGCCTGGGAACCATGAACTTTGGGGATGCCTGGTAAGAGTTCACGACAGGATAATTCCCTTCTACTTTACAATGATTCGAGAGAGCTTACACTTTTGTAGGAAGGAATACATGGGAACTTGCGACCACCCCACCACTGACGCTATCCTTGACTTCTTCCATGATCAAGGAGGTCGGTAACCGCTTAGAATCCACATTATTCCAATACTAACGTTAGGCAGGTAATTTCATCGATACTTCGAACAACTACCAATTCCAGGAAGCTGAGAAATGGGTTGGCGAATGGATGAAGAAGCGTGGTAATCGCGACGAAATGGGTCAGTCAATCTGCTGCTCTCAGAACTGACTGCAAAACTGATATTCGGTGTGAAAGTCATTGCTACCAAATTCACCACGAATTTCATGGCTGGCCCTCACGCCCCGCAAGTCATGGCCAACTTCACTGGCAACGGCACCAAAAGCCTTCATCATTCCGTGAACTCGAGTCTGAAGAACTTGCAAACGGATTTCATTGATCTGGTGAGTCTCATTACCCCCGCAGCGACCCACGAGTTCTGATTTAAAGCAGCTCTATGTACACTGGTGGGATTACAGCACATCGATCCCGGAGTTGATGCAGTCATTGAACCAAATTGTCCTCTCCGGCAAAGTGCTATATCTGGGTATCAGTGATAGCCCGGCATGGGTTGTCAGGTATGGTCCATTGCTAAACATGCGAAAGCTACTAGACTTCAGCTAACGATTCTAAAGCAAAGCGAACGAGTATGCTAGAAACCATGGCCTGCGTCAATTTTCAGTCTACCAGGGCCGTTGGTCTGCTGCCGCTCGCGACTTTGAAAGAGAAATCATTCCCATGTGTAGGGCTGAAGGCATGGGCCTAGCCCCATGGGGAGCTCTTGGCGGAGGCAAGTTCAAGAGTGAGGAGCAGCGCAACTCGGAGGAGGGAAGAAGGGTGCAAGCCAGCGAGACCGAGATCAAGATCAGTCAGGTTCTGGAATCGATTGCCAACCGTAAGAACTCGGCCATCACCAGCGTTGCGCTCGCCTACGTGTTGCACAAGACCCCTTATGTTTTCCCCATCATTGGTGGCCGCAAGCTACAGCACCTCGAAGGAAACATTGAGGCCCTTACACTTGAGCTGAGCGAGGACGACATCAAGGAGATCGAGGACGCTGTGCCTTTCGATTCTGGGTTCCCACACAACTTCCTACACCGGTCCCCTAACGCCATGGATAGTCCAAATGTGTGGTTGCTAAGCATGGCAGGAACTTTCGATTATGTTCATAGTCCCAAGGTAAGTTAAGGTCAATGTTTGTCATGATCCAGCAATATCATACTAAGGATCGTTTAGCCAATCTCTCCGGCCAAGAAGGAAGAGTAGGATGCACAACCTAGGCCGTATAATTGGCGTTGGTGGCCAAGCAACGTCTTCTCGTCACCTCGGGGCGAGGGGGAGAGGAGCAATTATTATCGAAGACAGTGGTGATTCCGGTGGTTGTATCACTCTCTGTTATAAGATCCGTACTTGGCTTTACCTCCTTTGAAGGGCTGTACCGGTGTTCTCATTGGGAACTGGAAGATTGAAGCCCTTTTGAAATGCAGGATATTCTATCAACCAACCCGACAGTGGACATGTCTTGATGAAAGGATGGATGAATGGGATGAGTTGGGTTGTCCAAGTAGCTTCGTTTCTCTCTGCCAGTCCAGAGTCAGTCCAACAATCACTCTTTTGTATTGCCGGCTCAGTTAAATTACCAACCTTGCGAGTCAGTCTATATCTATTACATCGAGCGTGGCCGTCAATAGCTGAGGCAGGGTCTTTGATGTTACTCTGCTTACGGGCTGTAGATTTTCCTTATGCCGAGAGATTCTTCATCCAATAGGGTGTCCCCTGGACTATCTTATTAGAAGGCAAGAAGGATGGAGCTGTTCCTGCCTTGGACAAAGGTGTATGGATTATGACGATCCGGAGTCACGGAGAAAAAGAAGAATCGGATAAATTTCGCAAGTCTCTTCCACTCAAGGACCTCACTTAGTACTATCTAGGTGTCTGAAATTCTGACGGTCAGCAATTACCTACAGGCAGAGCCAAGTTGAATCCGGGCCAAGTCATGGTTCTTGTCAGTCAAGATGCTTACTTTCATTTCATCAGCCAGACGAGCTACGAGCGTCCCAACAACCAGGCGCGATCCCAACTCGCAATTGCACCAATTTAGTCCTAGTTCTGTCTCTCACAGGTCATTTTATATCCGGGATGCAGGAGATACCGATATCATAGGTCGTACACAAGACGATTTCAAATGCATTGATGTGTACGCCTACTCTTTCGGCCTTTTCGGTTTTCTAGATACTGACGGTTATAGTATACCAGAAACACAACTGCCCAGTCACTCCCGGCCAGAGCAAGCCCATACTAATACTTGCGACGGCCTAGGAGGGCAAGGACACACTGATGAAGCGCCAAACAAGAAGCATCAAATCTTTAGCTACGCTAGCAATAGGTTGAAGAGAAGGCGAGCGGAATCAATTCGATCCATAGAAGGAGACAGGCACATGACTCCGAAGGTCGAGCTAGGCGCGTCGTCCAGTCTCATGTTTCGTGCAGAAAAACATCTAATCGGCCCAAAGGTGTTCCTGAATCCGAGAGAAGACAGTCCAGGTATACAGGTTCCCTCTCAAGCATTAACGAGCTCTCAACCCCGCCAGCCCGAAAAAGGTTGCGTCCTGTGCCTCATAATGCGCCCCGAGTTACCGAGAAGAAGGGAAAGTACACAATCAGGAAGGGAGTCCGCATCAGAGACTACAAAGTTCCCCATTTCCGTGCAGGACCAGATATTTTACCAGCTTACAGCCCTGAATTTCAATGCCGAGATGGGTTCAACGATGACGAAACCTTCATCAGCCGTCCCCAGTTAATGAAGCGACGATTCCCGGGATTCAGCAGCTTGGGAATTCCCCAAACGGCACTTCTAGAACAACTACCAATGAATCCCGCAAGTACAGAAAGCTATGACGATGGCAATTGTCGAGTCCCTGTCTTGGAGAATCCTACGGAGGAAGATTCGGATCTATTAACTCTGGTTGCATCTGAAGAGGACGGTACTGATGTTGTGAGCCCGAAAAGTGCAGGTTTGCGCAGGGGGGGAAGAGTTGAAGCTTAGGACCCGCCTCAAGTGCGAGAGTCTAACGCATCGGCGAGTTGAAAAGCGCAGACAGAGACTTGGTGTCGGACAGTTACATGGTCCAAGGATCGACGTAACAGCTGTCGGATATTCCGATATCTTGGAGGAGATGAAAACCCTGTTGATGTGTGACCAGTAACCTGATGTAGATCAAAAGATATCGGGCAATGAGCAGTAAGGTTTGGTACATTATACGGTTATCTACATACCAGCTTCTCCTAGAGCTCATCAAGACCATCTTTGAACAAACACAACTAAGTCCCGAACACCCGCCCGAACGCCGATCGGATGAGACCGCCTCCTGCAAGCATCTTCGTCTATTTTGCACCCTTTCCTTTTGCTTCATTCTCTCCCAGTTCCCGAATCAATACGGATGTCTGACCTGAGCCATTGTAATCCTCCTGACCTGTCTCAAATCCTGGACACACCCCAATGGCGAGGTACTTGCCGTCACTTGAGAAATCAAGCGCGGCGATATTGTTAGGGAACTTCTGATATTGCTTCAGTCTTCGCTTCGCCTCCGCATCCCAAAGAGCGACAGTCCCGTCGCCACCGCCCGAAGCAAAAGTGCCGTGCACAGGGTGGAAAGCGAGCGCGTTTACCGGATACACGATATCGCCATCTCCTTCTGGCACCGCCTGCCTATGACACTTGAAAGCGTATTTTCGAGCTTGCGACTCTGCTGTATCTTCAAACCACTCTACAGCAACGCGCCCCTCGATACTGCTCGTAGCGTAACCAGCATCGTTGGGCATGCATGCCACAGCTCTCGTCAAATATCGGAGTGAGGATTCACGTTGCTGCCATGGCTTCAGCTCTGTTGAGCCTGATGTGAAGAGTTCGGCGATGGCCTTGAGATCATAGATGTTGATGATGCGACCCGTCATCGCCACAACAATTTTACTCGGACTGGTAGCAAGAGCATGAGGTTTTCCAGGCAAAGAGATCCTAATCGGGGTACTCGAAGGGTCTTTGAGGTTATGTAGGTTTAGGCTACAATCCCAGGACGCAGATACAAGGATTGCTATCTCGGCGTCAGCTCATGAGCAGTCCTTGCACCATCTGGAGACAACCTACAATGCGCGGGGCTGTAGACAACACATCGTACCGGAGCAGCGTGTTTGCTTAGCATAGTCTTTTCGCCGCTTCCTAGATCGATCCTAGTTCTTGTTGTCAATTACGAACTCTGCGGCGCGTGATCTCATTCCAAAGCGAACCTGTTGACAGCCCAGTCCATGCCAGCTGTGAAGGCCTCATCATCATCAGCGCCAAAGCAGACATCCAGGACCGGTGCTCGATGTTCATATGTGTTAATTAGATTCGTCTCTCCAGATCCGCTGCCCACATCGTAGCAGTACAGTTTCTTGTCCCATGATGAGACGAGGAGCTTCGTTCCGGAAGATGGGGCGAAAGCGATCGATGATACCGCGTCGCCAGGGGGGGGTTGAAGCTCGTACTGTGTCGCTGAAGGCCTATTAGTATTTCTTAAATACGTTCTTGAAGTCATCCTTCCTAAAGCCTTACCTGGAGCCATGGTCGGTTGCACTTTCACCGAAATTATGGATGAAGCTCTCAATGTTTACAAGCTTCGGGTACCTCAATCACGTGGAGATAGCGCAATCATGGAAAGTTGTGGAGTTCTGCCGCTGATTACCGCCAGTAATAAGCCACACCCCGCCACACCCCACCATCATCATCCGCTGTGCAAAATGTCAAAATTGTGACTCCTCATCCTTGACAATTCGAACTCTACAGAACACGTTTCGCGACACGGCAACTACGAAAACAGTCATCTCTCTATTTATACGACAGGTTTAGCGAGTGATATTCTCGAAAAATCGTTGATTCGATCGAACGAATTGGGAGCTCGACCTCCACGTGCTCACGATCTTGGGAACAACCCCACCTCTCCCCTCTAAACTGATTCAACCTCTGAGGTTCGACAATACCACCAAGATGTCGTTAACAAACTGCCGTTTCTATGAAGAGAAGTATCCAGAGATTGATAGCTTTGTCATGGTCAATGTCAAGCAGGTTTGTGGCTCGGTTCCTTGAGACAGGAGTTTCACAACTGACCCAAGCCAGATCGCCGAGATGGGCGCCTACGTCAAGCTGCTCGAGTACGATAACATTGATGGCATGATTCTTCTCTCCGAACTCTCGCGAAGACGCATCCGAAGTATCCAGAAGCTGATCCGGGTTGGTCGCAATGAGGTTGTCGTGGTGCTCCGAGTGGACAAAGAGAAAGGTAAGGCGACGAACAGGCTGAGCGATTTGGATCGGGGGCTGATACCATGGCAGGATATATCGACCTGTCGAAACGACGAGTGTCTCCCGAGGATATTGTGAAGTGCGAAGAGCGATACAATAAGAGCAAGATGGTTCATTCTATCATGCGACACGTTGCCGAGAAGACCCAGAACCCCATCGAGTCCCTATACGAGAGCATAGCCTGGCCTCTTAACAAGAAGTTTGGTCATGCCATCGATGCTTTCAAGCTTTCCATCACGTCGGTCAAACTGCATCCTAAACCCCGTGATTCTGCTGACCTCGATTAGCAACCCCGAAGTCTGGAACGACATTACCTTCCCCAACCAACCTGTTGCGGATGAGCTCAAGCTTTACATCAGCAAGCGACTGACTCCTCAACCAACCAAGGTCCGAGCCGATATTGAAGTTACCTGCTTTGGTTATGAGGGTATCGATGCCGTCAAGACTGCGCTCCGAACGGCTGAGGCCAACAACACTGAGGATACACAGGTCAAGGTCAAGCTTGTTTCGCCACCTTTGTACGTCCTTACCAACACTTGCTTGGATAAGAGCCTGGGTATCAGCCGCTTAGAGGAAGCTATCGTCGACATCCGAAAGAGCATCGAGGGAGCTGGTGGCAACTTGATCGTGAAGATGGAGCCCAAGGCCGTGACAGAGAGCGACGACGCCGAGTTGCAGGCTCTGATGGAGAAACGTGAACGTGAGAATGCCGAAGTTAGTGGCGACGAGAGCGTCAGTGAAAGCGACGACAACATCCCCGAGACCATCTAAGCGATGTCACGGTTATGAGGATTGAGTAAGCGGAGTTACAAAGAGAAGGCCGAACATTGCCCTGGGAAGGGTTTCGAACGATGGAGGTGTAATTAGAAGGTTGGGAGACGGAAGCAAGCGTTTGCCCGGACTGCAAAAGCATCACAAAAGTTCGACTTCATGTAGTTATTCGAGTAGTGGCGTCTCATATGGCGTTTTTAACGATTAGTCCGTTGGGCTCGCAAAGGAAAATGTGGCCCTTGCCTATTCAGGTGATGATGAACTAGATCGTTTCGCCGAGAAGATGAAAATATAGGGTTCAAGTTTGGGTGCGTAACATTTCGACAAGCGATTGTCTTCACCTTTAGATGGGATTATAAGTAAATCTGAAGCGAGATGCTGAAGCAGGCAAGTAGAATACCTTGGGTAGGTGGACGAACAGATTTAGCCGATAGGCTAAGGGATAAGACAGACATCCCGGCCCTTGCTGTCTCATCACTAAAACTCAAGCTTCTTACATCCCAACTCAAAAGCATGATTTCCAACGCCGGTTCTTGGTTGTCTTTATAATCTTGGCGCTCATGGCTTCAAGCTCAATATGGGCCCGCTTACGGGGCAGCGGTCAACCCAGCTTTGTTAGAAGCACGGCATGGAAACTATTTGGCTTCGCGACGTGGATTCCCGTCATCGCCATGTTCAACCTTCATGTCGCGGAGCTCACTTTCGTCGACGGCGCATCTATGCATCCCTTCATGAATGAGGACCGGGACTCGACTTTGAGGAGAGACATTATTTTGAACTACAAGTGGTCACCGCAACAAAATCTTCAAAGAGGAATGGTTGTGACACTCCGGTAAGATGTTCATGCTGGGGAGCGCGGAACCGGGGAGACTAACATCCTAGACAGGAGCCCAACTCATCCTGAAGTCATTGCGGTGAAGAGAGTCGTCGCGCTAGAAGGCGAAGTTATCACAACGAAAGCGCCGTATCCGTTCCCGACAGTAAGGGTGCCCCAAGGCCATGTCTGGGTGGAAGGAGACGGCCCCCCAGGTTCAAGCTTGGATAGTAACACATACGGACCGGTCTCAAAGCAGCTCCTCACTGGAAGGGTAACGCATATCGTGTATCCGTTTAGAAAGTTGGGGGCGATCAAGTGGTGGGAGCATCAGAGGAAGTTGGTGGAGTGAAGAAAAGCTGTACACACTACTGCCAATACGCCAGTCATGTAAACTTTTGTATACTAAGGATAGATTCCCCTGGAGCCCATGGCCGACTGATTATGCGCTTCTCTTTGTCCACGAACTGAACCGTTCTGCGTCAAGGTATTTGACAAGTACGAAATACTGGGTATTCGGACTGTTGATGAATCTGTCAAAAAAACCGATAAGCCCGTTCGGGAACAATTGCGCACAGACTTCAACGGGAAATACCTACCTTTACCCTTAGAAATTCAGGTACGTACCCAACCGGTCGGTGGCGCATTATCAAAACCGACAAACGAAATTCTTGAAAGCTCTCTCATATCGTATCGCCGCGCAACCACGCGACCACCCGAACCCCTACCCAGCGCCTCCGAACTTGAATATCTGGCTGCTGCGGCGGTAACCAGCTCAGATTGGCTGTGTGCCTAGCTTCCAGCTCACACTCTTTTTAGTTCCTTTCCTCGTCCTTCCATCATTCATCGTTCAGGACCCCCCCCC
>JAMYIC010001122.1:24922-38050 GCA_024112705.1 Microcera coccophila
TGACTACGCCCACGACTTGGAGAATCGTCATGCCGGCCGGACGAGTCGACTTTTCCAGAGCAGCCAGAACACCGCGCTCACCGTGGATCAGAATATGAGCGAACAAGATGTCGAGTCCGAGGGCCGTCCGCCCTATATCCATGTGTGTCATGACAAGTCCCATCGAAGCGGTGGATAAGGGTGCTAATAAGAGATCCACAGGCTATGATTGCTGGAGGGATTGGAGGGTCGACGGGCGATTTGTTAATGCATTCGTTGGATACAGTAAAGACGAGACAACAAGGCGATCCGCATATTCCGTCAAGATACACATCATTGGGGCAATCTTATTGCACGATATGGAGGCAAGAAGGCATCCGAAGAGGCTTATACGGAGGATGGATTCCGGCGTTAGGGGGTTCCTTTCCTGGAACCGTCATGTTCTTTGGCACATATGAGTGGAGCAAGCGTTTTTTGATAGACCATGGTGTGCAACAGCATCTTTCATATCTTTCCGCAGGTAAGGGCTCCCATGGCGCTTTATCATGGCTTGTTGGCTAACCCCCTCAGGTTTCCTCGGAGATCTTGCGGCTTCCGTCGTGTACGTTCCCTCCGAAGTTCTCAAAACTCGATTGCAGCTCCAAGGCCGTTACAACAATCCTCATTTCATCTCTGGGTATAACTATCGCGGCACCGTCGATGCGGCACGGACAATTGTTCGATCTGAGGGTGCTTCGGCTCTCTTCTACGGCTACCAGGCGACGCTCTACCGAGACCTGCCCTTCTCGGCCTTGCAGTTTATGTTCTGGGAACAATTCACCTCGTGGGCGCGCCAGTACAAGCAAAGTCGAGAAATCGGGGTCCCATTAGAAATGCTCACCGGCGCGGCAGCCGGTGGTCTCGCTGGCGTCATCACATGCCCTCTCGATGTTGTCAAAACCCGCCTTCAGACACAAGTCAATCCGCCCACCGAGACACGGCACGCCAAGGATCCAACTCCTCAAAAGCGACACATCTCCACTTCCTCGCCAAGCACCCACCGCCCCAGGCCCGGCGCCATCGCCTTAGAGACTTCCTCCGTCTTCACCGGCCTCAGAGTCATCTACCGTACAGAAGGCATTGCGGGCTGGTTTCGCGGCGTGGGGCCTCGCGGTGTTTGGACCTTCATCCAGAGCGGCTGCATGCTGTTCTTGTACCAACGAATATTACACCAACTAGACGTTTTGATGCCAGCTGAGCTAGAGGACATGTAAAAAGGTCTCTCCTCTACTGTTTACTTCGTCACTGTTTTACATCATATTGTTTTAACTTACTGAACCCCCCTTTTTTGACTCCTAGTAAATGATTCCGATAGTCATTTATGTACATATAGAGAGGCTGTGAGCGGCCATTGTTGTTAGGCGTTGGGTTAGAAGGGTTCGAGTCTAGCATATCAGACAAGCTCATAGATATAGAGAGCTTGAAGAAGCAAAAGCCTCTCATTTAGAAGGACAACGTATTATAAACCCTGCACACGGATAGCTCAAGTGAATCTATTGTTACACAAGTTTGACGATTTACCAACAAATAATCATCATCCGGGAATGTTCTGATAGTGTACATGGGGAGATATGACACAGGTGAAAAAAGGGTTACTACGAACAAAAACAAAAGGGGTATCTGCAACTCTCGAACATAGCACTAAAGCATATCAAATCCATTGCGCGTATAACCATAAAATCCATACGTTACCAGTCCTCCAAGCCCCTCTACTCACGCATCGGGATCACTCTCCACCTCAACTGGCAAACACTCAAAGTCCTCTTTTCTCCCCCTCAGCTCATCCCGAGCCAGACATACAGCTACGGCAAGCGTTAGGGCGTTCCAGACGCTCTGGTGGGTATCTTGAAAGTTTGTCTGAACCTGAAAGCTAACGTAGGCATTGTCGCCCTTGGCGGAGTCCACGGTAAGAAGAAGGACACTCGTGTTTAGTATGAAGAGGCCGTAGACAACGGGTGGGTGGCGGCGGCACTTTGTCTTGGAATTTTGGGGAGTTTGAATTGGTGGCGTTGAGCCAGATCGTAATGACTCCTGAACGTATCGTTTTTGGGCATTTCTCTTTCGAATATCAGCCTTTGAAGGTGTGGTTTTTCGAGTGTTTGGTGTTTTAGGGCTTTCCGTAGTCCTCCGCTTCTTCCTTGGTCGGTGATCCTCCTCGGAGTCAGCCAGTTCATCGAGGTCCGCTGCTGTAGGGCCCAGGAAAGGCCGTCGTCTCTTAAGTCCAGGTTCGGCCTTAATCTCCGCCCCATCAAATCCCGAAACGCCACTCGAGAGCTCATCCGAAGACCGCTTCGAGATTCCTTTCGACACCACTCTAGCACCCCTTAACGGTGTCGCATCATCTTCTTCAGGCTCCAGCTTGACCGCAGGCGATGTCATGATACTTGGTTTCAGGACGTTCCAGAAATCGGGATCCCTATCCTCTCGAAGAAACTCTCGCTGAAGCCGCGCCAAATCTCGCATACGGCCCTGGATGTAGTCGGTGATTTCTGTTTCTGAAAGCTCAAGGTCGACAATCTCGACCATGAAGTTGGGAATGATCCTGAGGTGGTTGTATTCTCCATCTTGAGCGGCCCAATTGAGGTACTTGTCAAGTTCCCTCTTGATCAGCCCGGGGACTTTCTTTCGGTGACCTGTCTGTATGCTGGTCCTGACACTCGATGTGAGGTCAATCAAGCGCATCAAGGCCATTGTAGCTACATCTGTCAGTGAGTACCACACGTGATCTACCTGTAATACTTACCTCTAAACTCTTTCCCGTGAGCGTAAATAATCGGCGGGTGCTCATCTGAAGTGCCAAAGACTGCCTCCGAAATGGGCACCCCGCTGAAGTCGATGTCCCAGTTTGAAGGCAGCATTGGGAGATCTTGCCGCATGAATAGAACCTCAAAGAGTCGCTCCTCAGCAGGAGCCCACCTACTTGCACCGGGATACCGGATCTTCTCCTCCTGCATCTGTTCGAATAGGTCCATCTCGTGAAAGCTATCGTCTTCTCCAATCAGCAGCTGGTCCAGTTTCTTATCCCCCGTAAGTGTGGGCGAGTTTTTCATCCTCCTTGTCGTCTCGTCCTTGAGATCCTGAGCTTGGTTCGCGCGAGGAGTTGCATTGTGAGATGCGACTGGGCTCATCGAGCCTCTTGTACTTGGTGATTTGTCCATTTCCGTCGTTTGGGTAGCATCAGTGCGTTGACAAAGAGGCTTTGTCGATGGCTTCGTGAATGCAGACGATATGGAGATTTTGTTCTTTGTTTTTCGGCTCAAGGTTGGAAGTCGAAAGTCGGTGACGCCTGACGGCTGGCTGGTCAAGTATGGCTTGTAAGAACAAAGTGAACAGTGAGATCGACAGCCCAGCGTGGCTTTCTCCAACAAAGACAGCGCGCACAAAGAAAATCCAAGGGTTGATTAAGTGAACTCGGTCTCGAGAATGAGTTGCCTGATGGCTGTTGTCCGAAGTCAAAACGTTGCGAATGAATTATTATATTACTCGAGGGTTGTATCCAATCTGAAGCACTGGACAGGTGCCAGGCCCACGGTGGGCATGTACCGGTACAGTCACATAGTAAAGGTCTTTGTACATCATTCATTTTATACCAAAAGTAATGCATTCCCTAAGAATTATATATAGAATTTTTGCTATGATGAGAACGTACGAATCAGTTAATTAATCAACTATCATCCTCTTGGCCGGATTGGTTTTTTTTTTTTTTTTTTGGCTAATATTTGCTATACTGTTAAACGCACTCCAGCCCTTACAGTATTGTTTGTAGCTGTACCCAGTGTCACGGCCCAAAGGCCAAAGGTGAACGACCAGCGGGTGCCGGAACTACCCTTTCGCCGGCTAAACCAATCAGACGCCAATCCATGAAATTCTTCACGCCCGACATCAATCATCGCAACAACTTGCACCGGGCAAACCACAACCATGGCTCAAGCTGCGAAGGAGGCGGTGCGCCAATTGCCCAACAGCTTCAAGCTGGGAAAGAAAGAGGTCTTTTTGTGAGTGCGATAATGGTCCTTCATCCAAACTCGCCTCCTAATCCTATCGCAGGCCGAACCATGTCATTACCTTCCTTCGAAAAGACCACCTCCCACCCAACGAAGCCTGTTTCAAGGTCCCTCTACGATTTACGAAGTTCGACTTGAGAGATTACCTCTGGAATCTGTACAATGTCGAATGCACCAAAGTGCGAGCCTTCGTCAAGCAACAGCCCCTTACCCAGCGCAACTCGTACTCCAGGTCATGGTACCGACCTCAACCGTTGAAGATTATGACCGTCGAGCTGGCCAAGCCTTTCCAGTGGCCGGAGTTGCCGGAGGACAAACAGCCTTGGAGCAACCAGTTGTGGAGCATGCGAGAGGAGATGATGGAGAAGCGCAACGACGAGCACATTCAGCGACAACGGTTTGAGATTCCCTTGAAGAGCAAGGAGCCCGCATCAAGGGAGAGACAGCAACTTGCGGACCTTGCGAAGCAGATGCTCTCGGGTGAGGTGAAGTGGGAGAACGAAGTGTCTTTGGACCCCAGATGGGACAAGCTGTTGGCGAAGCAGGCCAAGACGCCCGCCGCGGAGGCGTCGAGGTAGACGGATAGTGCGTCCCCGAGAAGGGGGCGCTGCGAGATGGAGAGAAATCATGTCTAATAAGCGAAGCAAAGAATTGTTCAAAGAGGCGAGATGGATCGGTTGATGTAGGATACTAGCATGGGACATGTACATTATTGTAAACAGCCTAGAAGAAGCGAAACGCGCTAGGTCGACGCATTCTACACACAAACAGAAGTGGCAACTGGTAACTCTCAGGTGTTTTCCTTTTCTAGCCAGTGTTCTGGCTGTTGGAAGTGATATACATCGTCTCCCCAACTCCACCACCCTGCTGTCAAGTTGCGAGCGAAGACTTCAAGGCCCAGATAGTCCTCTCGCTGGAGGATGTCCTGGAATAGCCCACGGAGATTTGGCTTCCTGGAATGCAGATCCGGGACAGCTACAAGCACTTTTGGCTTGAGAGTCTCTGGTCTGTGGCTTCCAATGCGTTGTGCGATGATGACCTTCTCCCAGGGTTTCCTCCACTGAGACTCCGTGTCAAAGAGAGGCTCTCCCGACGCCGTGATTTTTAACCAAATCCATTCTGTCACAACCTCTAAGCCCCATGAAGTAAACAGCCCTGTAGGTGAGGCTAGAAAGTCCTGGATGCCCGGCTTGTTGGTGATCCAGATAGCAACCAATCCGTCAGTAGCAAGATGAGAAGCAACAGGGATTTTTAATAACAGTCTGCGCATTTCTTCAAGGTTAGAGACGGTGAGGTAGTTGTTTCTAGTCTTTCTCCTCGCTGAGCGGTTAGGCCAAGGCGGATCTAAAACCAGGAGATCAAATCGGGGAGCCGAGACGTCAAAGGTCGTTGACAACTCTCGAATGGAGCCATGCAGAGCTTCGGCTTTATCTGGAATGAGAGGAGAAAGCCCGGATATTGCCGGAGCTTCAGGACGAACAAGACGAGGCAGATGAAATGGTCCGCTAGGGTTCATGGCACCCAGTTCATGCAGCGCACTCTGGACTGTAGCCGTGGTCATAAGTTCTGCGATCCGGACGGCCGGAGATCGATAACCTGCGATATCCCCATCTTGATGCTTCGGTTCCGGAGTAGTAAACGGCGTTTCGATGGGAGAAGCTGAGTAGATCCGGCGGCTGGGAGTTTGTGACGCAAGGACTTGACTCTCTTCAATAGACCGGGGTATATCGATAACCACAATACTCTTGTCTCTGTTCTCATATAAAATGGAAGAGAAATTATCCTCCTCGACGTTGCTCATCATGTCGACTTGTACGAGTGTAGGGACCAACTGACCCGTCCCCCCTTGTTGACTAACTCCCTTCCATTATATAATCAGCCCAGGCTCAGGTTGGGGGGGGCTCCGTTGATTCACTTTTCAATTCATTTCTTGTTCATTTTGTATTTTTTTTCTTGTCCTTGATTCATAAAGGATAGTATTAGGACGAGTATTAAGGTTGGTAGTTGAGCTTAGAGTTAGGGATAGCACTAGGAGCTAAAGTGCTGTATCTTACCAAATGATTTTGGCGTCGCGCTCGGCAATCTTCGGTTCGATCATCAGCATGAGCCGAAGCCGCCCCCTCACTGTAAGTCTCTATAATTTCTGGGGTCTGGTGGTAGGCGTGATCACTGAAAACACCGCCCAATGACGTCCATAGCCGTGGTCAGCCGGGATTTCTCCCACCACTTCCGCCATCGCCGCCAAACTTCTACCCTCGGGACGAAACTTTGACGATCTCGGTTTTACACAATCGCACTTGCATTCTCCCCGAAACACTCTGAGTAGCCTTGGGCTTTATCATCTCACCTTCGAATCTCAACGCTGCTACGGAATGTCGCTTCCGTAGGTCGTCAACTTGCCACGAACGTCAGCCACGCGCTGGTGGATTGGGAATACCAACGCCGGCTGCTGTCATGGAACATGCCCCCTCCATGCCTGGCGCTGGGCGCGACGACCCGAGACGACAGGTCGGCAGGGCTACCGTTACGAGAGCCAAGGGAGAGCCTCCAGTATGCCCGACGGATGAGGAGGCGGTGACGCCGAGGAGGAAAACGCAGACTCTGGACTACATCTGGAGATCCGGCGTCGCAGGAGGCTTCGCAGGGTGCGCCGTAAGTCTCCTACCCAGAGAGTTATTATGTGAATGCGTTCTGACTGGTTCTCGACAGGCCAAGACCGCCGTTGCGCCGCTCGACCGAGTCAAAATCCTTTTCCAAGCCAGCAATCCTCTCTTCGCGAAATACACGGGCTCCTGGTTTGGTGTCGCGACCGCCATGAAGGACATTTATCGCCAGGAGGGCCCCCTGGGACTATATCGCGGCCACTCTGCAACACTGCTCCGGATATTTCCTTATGCCGGCATCAAGTTTCTTGCCTATGAACAAATACGAGCCATTGTAATACCCCACCGCTCAAAGGAGACGCCTATGCGACGCCTACTTAGCGGAAGTCTTGCAGGAGTGACGTCTGTGTTTTTCACGTACCCATTGGAGGTCATCCGAGTGCGCATGGCTTTCGAGACCAAGCGCGAAGGCCGGTCCTCCTTCACCTCGACGTGTCGCCAGATCTACCATGAACAGCCAGTACAAAAGTCGGCGGCTGCCCCCTTATCACGCGCTCCAGCCCCTGTTGCCGCCGCCGCCGAAGCAACGGCCTCGACCATCCAGGCCGTTGCGCCTCGGACTGGTCTCGTAAACTTCTACCGGGGGTTTTCCCCCACGGTCCTCGGCATGCTTCCCTACGCAGGCATCTCTTTCCTAACACATGATACCGTCAGCGACATGCTACGACATCCCTCCATCTCCGGGTACACGACGCTTGAGCCGAAAAAGGACCACCCTAAGGGAAAGCCGGCGCCGTTGCGATCATGGGCCGAGCTCTGCGCTGGCGGTGTGGCTGGCCTCATCTCGCAGACATCATCCTACCCCTTGGAAGTTATCCGGAGAAGGATGCAGGTCGGCGGTGCAGTCGGCGACGGCCGTCGATTGCGATTGGGCGAAACAGCGGGAATGATCTTCCGGGAAAGGGGGGTTCCCGGCTTCTTCGTCGGGCTGACGATTGGCTACGTCAAGGTCATCCCAATGGCGGCCATCGCCTTCTACACGTACGAACGGATGAAGCTTGTGTTTGGCATATAGACGAACCGGAAGGGCGGTCTGTTGGGCATTGTCCGGCGTTAAGGGAGTTGTCAGTGCATTGGGTTTGATTAGAAGTCGGGCGACCATATCAAGACGGGAAGGCTGAGAGAGAGGGAGAGGGAGAGAGAGACTAGGCAGAAGTACTCCGTACAAAGCAATGCATTCATTCAACTGTTTCAGTTGACATCAAGTCTGTGCTGCACCCCGGAACTCAAAATAACCTACCATGTATATCCTATTCGGACTCCCCTATTCTCTTTGGGACTGATCGCCGCATAATGTTCCGAAAGGATCGGTCGGTAGGCGAAGGCTAGTGAAGCTCCTGTTCCTGACATGCGCCCTACTTCTCTGCTGCATTCCCATTCGCATGCGTGCCCCCCGTTTCACCTGCGAGAAGCGACACCGAACCCGGTCGGCGGAAGATCTGTGCACGATCGGCCGCCCAGTATGCAGCCCAGTGACAAGCTGGTGAGCATCGTAGTCAGTGCTTATTTCAAAAGTCCCCAACGTTCCGTCAGAGTCTTGTCCCCGTTAGGAGGGGTGTGTCCGATGTCTGTCGGGTCGGGTCTATATTGAGGTGGTGGACGCACGGGATGATGAAATGGGTGGACAGCTTTGGAGGGTTCTTTTAAGGTTGTGGTGAAGCTAAAGGGCCCTGGAGTTGGGGTTTTTTTTTTGAGTTCAGGGGGTGAGAGTTGCGGGCAAGGGGCCGCGTACTACTAGGGACCTTATGCTGGGGACCTGTGCTGGGGACCTGCATTTGGGGGTGGGAGGGGGCTTGTACTGGGTACTCGAATACTATTTCTGATTCCGAATGTCTTCGCTTGGTATTCTGCAGCCTAGAATTGGTGCTGCCGAGGCTCGTTTTAGGGGTCCTTTGCTAGCGTCAGGACAACGGTAAAGTATGATGATAGAAACCGCCGAGCGCTGCTTCAGCCATTGACGAAAGAGTGCAGCTTTGACGACAAACCGTTCGCCTCTGGCCAAGAGTCTCATCATCGGGTCGCGGCCCTAGAGCCCGACACCCATTACGTACGCAACACGGGGCGCGACAGGTATCATGAATCGAGCCCATGATCCCGGGGAAATCCCCGACTACCCTATAGCCCGCGGGGTCGTCCTGTTTTGTGGCATTAGAGTTTATGCTATGAGGACTGAATTGGCATATCTCATGTCTCGATAATTCCGCCATCTGATGCATCTGGGAATAACACGGAATTGTCATGCATCTCACCATATGTGCTGGACACTCAGAGTTACCCTAGAGCCCTCTCGTCACTCGCACCTTTCCCACCAGAGGTACCTATTCGAGGTACCCGTTCAGGTGTAGACTGGCAAGGCCAATATGCCTAGCAATGTGGCAGAGTCCAATAATCTCCAAAATCCTCCCATAGTTGTTCAATTGACCTTACCTCGATCATGTGCATTCTATGTGGTGAAGCTAGAGTAAACTGCACTGATTGGCTCGGAAATCTCCTTCCGCACCCTTGCAGCCTTGAGGCTCCCGACTTAATTAATATGGAGCTTTACTCGAAATACAACTTCAGCCTTCTAACTCAAGCTTCAGACCACGAAGTCACCAGCGGTAGCAAAACTCTCTTCGCGCACACAGCTCCTCGTCCATCGAATCTCAATTCTGACACGCCGCCGCTTTTTCTGATTGACTTACCGCGACTTGCTTCCCATCTCTACGCGCAGCGCTATCCGCCATGGCAACCGCCGTCGAGCACGACGGCCTCGTCCTCCTCCGCCAATCCATCTCCTCTAGCCAGCCCTTCTACCCGATCTCATCTTCCACGCCCTCTGATCCCGAGGTCTCCCTATCACAGGCCACCCACCTCGCCTTCCCATCGCAAGCCATCTCTGCCCCGCTCGACACGCCCACGCGCTTCGTCTCCAACTCCGACGACAAGCCCGTCGACCTGCGGAGCATCTACTTCGCCTGGCTGAACCGCGAAGTTGCCATTCCAGAGTACAATGCCAGCGCGACAAAGCTGGACGATGAGTTGGGAACAAAGGGCAAGGTCCAGAATCTGGGCTTCATCGAGAGGCTGGATTTGATTACCTGGCTCGAGGGGGCAAGTGAGGAGAGCGAGTATATCAAGCCTTTGGCGGAGGATAAAGCTCGTGCCGCCGCGGGTGTGGCGACGGCAGCGAAGGCTGGCGCTGCCGTGTCAGCAGCGCAAGGGAGGTCAGGGAAGGGGACCATGGACCCGCGATTGGCCAGTATATACCAAGGTGAGCGAAGGATGGGGGATCGCAACACGGCTTTGAGAGGCATCAAGCCTACGGTACGTCCGCGTCTACGAATGGGCGTGTTGAGCCAGAGTTAATCACACCGGACAGGATTTCTCGCATGTGCGCAAACTCGCCGCGCCCTTCATCCAGAAGAGCTCCAAGCCTGGATCAAACCCCGCCAAAGCCACAGCCATTGCCCTCAACCAAAAGGCCCCGTCTAGAAGACCGGACCCCATTATCCTGCTGTCACCATCTGCCTCCTCTCTCCTCCGCCTATCCAACGCGCGATCCTTCCTTGAGGACGGCAAATACATGCCCGCGGCTGCTGGCGACTCCACCGCGACGATGCTTCATGTTCAGCGCATCATCCCCTCCATCGACGCCAACCGCCCCATGCGCTTCATTCTCGTTGAAGGCTCCGAGCAGTTCAAGCCAGAGTACTGGAACCGCATTGTTGCCGTTTTCACGACTGGTCAGACATGGCAGTTCAAGAACTATAAGTGGAGCAACCCTAACGACCTATTCAAGCACACGTTGGGTGTTTTCGTTGGCTGGCGTGGCGACCAGGCCCCGGATAATATTCGCAGCTGGGGTCACCGTGTCCTATCAACAGGCGTGGATCGTTGGCGCGGCGAGGGTCAAGATGCATCACGTTTCAGAGACAAGGAGGTGGTGGAGCAAGTTTGGAAAGCGATCGAAGCCAACATGCGGAACAAGGGATGGAGGAGAGATGCAGCTCCGGCGTCGATATAGAATCCTCGAGCAGCCCATACAGGGAAAGCGTACCGGTGGCCCGGGAAAGGTTAGAGCAAGGCGGGGAAGGTTGGTATGACACGATAAGCGGCACCATCTGTATTAGCTAGTCTTTGCGGCGGTCATGGTTGGCGTCCAAGAGCGACGGCGTTGGAAGGCCTCGAGTGCATGTATCTATTATCTGATCTAGGTGCTTTTGGGATTGGTAATCGAGGTTGGCGAAATCGGATCCGACCTATACCTGACTCGGCTCCTCACCTCAGGATCCGGCCAAGCGGTTCCAAGCGTTGATTGATCGGATCCTGTAGCAAAATATACGTCTTGACTCACCTTGGCAATGACAGCACACCAAAATTACGGTAGGTCCATGAACAAAGGTTACTCGGCCAAGCTATCGCCAAGTTCACCGAGCTCTTCAAGCTCCTATGTGCGGGCGCCGCGCATTCCTACCGTCGACTCAACTCTTCGTCTTCTCCAGCCCACTCGGCCGTAAGATCCGTCATCGTGGCCGTGGCCCAGGCGTGGCTTGTGGGAATAACGCGGGTGCTTGGCATTTGTAATATGTTAGAGAATAAACTTCTGCCAAATATAGTTACGCGGCGATGCCGTAGGTTTACCGCCATTGATCGAAATGGCTAATGAAGTAAGCGTTTGACTCGTGGAGTGATTTGAAATCGTTAGTAGGGGGACTAACGAAGGAGCAGTTGAGATAAGCGGCATCGCGAAATCGTCGACGAACACAATGCGGTAAAGGGCTTGGAATATGGCACTCCGTAGACGGCAGACGTACCCCATACTCGAAGCGGATAGGATGTCACCGGTGGAGGATTGCGTAAAATTGTGAGGTCTCACCGGTAGACCGTTATATAACGAACGCGACAAGATGATTCATTTGGCCGAACCGAGACAAAATCAACCCAGGCACACAGAGGCCCAGGCAGCCACATGACTTGCTGGAGCACCTCCGAGGACATGACTCCTTGGAATAAAAGGCTGTTGGGCTGTTCGAATGATCGAGCTAATGATGACATATCCGAAATAGGTCGGTGATGTGCGTGTAGCTGTCGCGAGCTGAATCCTCGGATTGACTCAACCAAGACATGCGGCTGATGTCCAGCTTCCCTCGTCTTGTTATGGGCTTGATCGAAACCCTGTCGAGAGAAGATGAGTCTCTTATGGCGGCAGGCAAACCAACCTGCCTTGGCAACGCGTAATGTGGGAGGCATACAGGTATACTGCAGACGGTATAAAATTAGCGTCGCGCGGCGGCTCTGCATGCAACGGCTTCGACTACTATATAGCCTCGTGACCGGACGATCATTCATTATTGGAGGGCTAACGCCCACTTGGTTACCGGCTATGTGAAACGCCGTCGAGCGCGAAATGCCACCAGGGACCCGAGGCAATGGGGTCTGCTATAGAAACATGGATCATCAGCTCTGAAGCTGGGGGTATTAGAAAGGGGGAATTGGTCTGAGCATTGTGGAGCGGGGGTGAGTATGTATGTTTAGATGACGGGGAACGAATTAATGGTGTCGTCCCTGAGCCTGTGCCTAGCGAGGAAAGAACACGGTCAAACAGAAACGTGTATTGCTCGTCGAAAGGCGTCGGCCAATCCGCCGACCGGTGGATTGAAGGCGCGAGGTGCAAGCGGGAGGCGGAGGCGCGGATTTCGTTCGGCGTTGGCCCCAAGGTCTGGTCTGGCCGTGGCCTCGTGACCGAGACCGCACGATGAAGACGTGCTATGATGGCGATGGATGGCTAGCTTGCCAACTTTGCGAGAAATCCACGTGGTGGACAAGCCTACTAGCGTCCATGGATCCCGGACGACCAGGCCCATTTCAAAACGCGCTTCAGCCCAATGTCGGGGTCCCCTACCGTATGTACGGTAATATCACCGCAGCCATGCGTTCGTACGACAAAGCCACCACAAGTCTCGCGTGGCATTGCGCCGCCATTGTTCCTGTTCTGCGGGTGAGCCCGGTACTGGATCCAGGCCTGCGAGGACTGTGCTGAGCACCAATGTCGTCCTGCATGAGGATACAACACAGGAGGGGTGTTTGTTTGCCGTTCGGCATGACAGCTTAGCTCTCTAAAACGGAGCATCATAGCTGCTTGGCGGGTCCAGAAGCTAGGCGGTCCGGCGCGAAAATGACTCGCAGAATCTGTCGTTCTCGCGCAGGATTCAAGATAGGCCATCTGCTGCGGGATTCCTATTTCCATCCTACCTAGCCTCAATCCACCCGGACGACTAAAAAAATCTTGTCGATAGAAAACAGCTGATTATGACAGTTTCTTGAACATAGCATGCTTCATGATATTGGCGGTCGTTGGGGGGAACATGTGGCAGCAAAGTACTCAGTACTTGAGACGCCTGGTGGAGACGGGACGGGTGAGCTTCGTTTCCTTGAACCGTCTCATTGGGAAAAAAAAAAAA
>JAMYIC010001123.1:0-16930 GCA_024112705.1 Microcera coccophila
TTGAAGGTACGGGACTCTCTGCATGGAGATGCGCAATGTATCATCATGTCATGCAGAGATCACCAACATTTGCCATCACCACCTGAGCCAGTGACAGTAGCCTATGGAGCAATGCGGGAAATGGGTACGATGGGGTTGTCCGTGTCTGCGTGTGCGGACCAAAACCCGTACGATGACGACGGCACCAATCATCCAAGGTGTCCGAGATGACAAGCAGACGATGGTGGTGAACTACACAATGAATAGAATGGCGCTTACCTTGATGCTAATATCGACTAAGGTAGGTCGGCAGGTGGTGGTAAGTAGGTACAAGAGCCGCTCGGCAGTGGTGGTTGGTGGTTGGTGGTTGGTGGTGTTATTGTTGTGTCGTGGTGGTGGTTGTGGTGGTTGCGGCGATGGCGGGGTTTGTTGTTTTGCTGCTGTCCTTGTGACTTTTTTTTTCGGCAGAGGGACCGGTGTAAGGTGAAGACGCCAGAGAAGGGCAAGCTTAGGTGGGCAGAGAGTGTGACAAGGCTTCCGTCCGGTCGAGCAGGCACTGTGACAGTAGAAATTGTGTCCCTTTTGGGGGAGAAGAGAGAGAGAGAAAGGTAAGGTATAAAAGCGATTGGGGAGGCACAGGGAGAAAAATAGAAAAAGAAAGGGCGGCAGGGCAGCCTCTCAGCCCAATGTCATCCACTTCGGGTGTGAGTTGTGTAGGAGCCTCGCCTCTGGCCAAGTCGCCTCAATCAATCAATCACCTTGGTGAAGGAATGATTGAAAGTGTCCCGGGACTTATTTCCCTCCAGCTTCTGCGGTTTCCCGGAGATTCAATAAGTGGAAGGGGGTCGGTCCAGTTGACTTAAGCGGACTTCAGGGCGTTCTTTATAAGTGCTTGTCTCACCACAGTTCTCCCTGTCTGTACCTTCAGGCGATGGAGGTGGCCGCTGCAGGCAGTGATCCCCACTGTCTAAGTTCAGTGCTGCGCTAATTGCAAGTCGGAATGCTTCACGCTCACGGGAATTGCAGCAATCGTGCCTCATCAGACCAGACCTAAGGCAGGGAGATGGGGATACGCGTAGGCAGCCGTGCCGACGCTTGGTCTAGGGATGCAGAGGCCGTCTCATCCAACCGGGTCTGATCTTTGTCGAACGGTCCCCGATCGCAGGATCGGATCAAACTGTACGAACAGATAAATCGAAGCTAGACCTTCTTCGTCTCTTGTGTTTATTGCTTTACTCTCTATGTCGGCGCTTTTTGTTGGTTTAGCCGCTCTTCCAAAGGCAACTTGTGCGTCTGACGAATATCGTTATCAGTTATTCTAAGGCTTCGCAACATGGTCATCCAAAAACCGAGATTCATCAGATTGCGTGTGTTGTTGTTGAAGACGGGACGATCCGAGATGTGGTGGACGGATTGGGTTTCGATCAGAGATCCGTTCTAGAAACGGCGGCAACGGTCACAATAGTTTAAGATGCAGAGATGTCGGGTAACCAAGAGAATTCAATCTCTAGACCATGAGCATCGTCTATATCACACTCTTATAAGATCCCCTCAACGTCCGTCGGAATTTGCACAGGTAGCTACCGCTTTTCCCACCGCCTGTTGGAGTCAATGCGGTAATGGGCCTGTATCCGTTCATGGATCTAGCCCTGATGGAGCCTGAAAGTTGGCGTTGAAGCCTGATCCTCCTCACCACCTTTGACTCATCGCCATTGCCAGCGTTCAAACATGGCTCAGCAAGGACAACCTCAATCACAGATGCAGCAGAGAATACATGCCCCCAGTAAATTGCAGATGATGTCGACTGTTCGTGACTTAAACAGACGCCTGCATCCTGCGTCCTGCACCCAGCCGAGCCCGGCTCGAGGCCCATTGCTGATCATGGCAGAACTGCTTACGCACGCAGTTGCCCGACAAGCCTCGGCTTATCAATGACTCGATTCAGCCATCTCAGACAGGTATCTCAAGCAAATCCGACGGCATCTATGACCATTCCCGCGAATTGTGTACGCTAAAGCAAATAGGGCAACAGATTTATCTTGATGCGAACTATCCTCGCATGCTTCCCTGAACATGGGACCCAATCCAACTGAGGAGTCCGCAACTTCGTGTCCTCTAGCGTCGAGAAATCTGGACAAATCCTACGCCATCCGCGCCTAACGTCCCTACTTTAAAACGGAAAACGAGCCAAGATTTCTGCCCGATATGCGCGAGCGATCCGCCGATGCTTTGTTCTCCATTAATCGGCATTATGAGTTTTGCGTTGCCGCTCCGCCAACGACCTTCCCCCACCGCTGAGGCTCCAGTGGCGCCACGTGCTAAGTCCCGGTAGATGCCCAACCCTTTGTTGCTTGCTTTCAAGGCGTCGAATGGCGAGCCCTTCAATTTCACCGACCGCTCCTACACAGATTACTCCATCCGAAGAACCTCTAATCAGGGACTCTCCGGTGGATCTATCGGCCAAGGTGGACATCCCGGGCTCATCGTCCCACAATGGCTGCCGCAACGACTAGCATATGCCTACTAAGTCGCCGGGTTGTGCAGCCCTCCCCAGGTTACCCATCCGTTCTCACCGGACCACTGAGGATGATGATTTGTCCAGCAATTCACGAGCTGCAGCGATTTCGTCCGCGTCATACCCTTGCCAAAGGCGTTCTTGCGCCCCGTAACGACGGACGATTTCGGCCAACTTCTTAGTTGCTGCTTGGTTGAGCTGCTCAGTCGTCTCTTGCGACGGCAGCGACAGGCTGTCTGCCTCTGTCTGCTTCTTAGACCTTACAGACTCGCTCAGCAACTTATCGGTAACCTACTCAACGTCAGTGGCAAGGCCTTGCGACACGAACATGGAACTTGCGTACTACTTTCAGGCCATAATAACCTCGCAAGTAATCCTCGCAGAGCTCGATGCTCCGGCAAAATCGCTTCAGCGAATCAGCCAGCTGCTTTTGTGGAGATCCTTCCGAGGTAACATTTGCCGCCATCAACGACACCTCGCCCAAGCGAGCATGAATCTAAGTCGACCACCGTCAGCTAAGTGATGACGAAAACGTTGCAATCGTTACGCACATTCCAAGCATTTGGTGTCACAATCAAAATCTCCTCTAGGGCAAAGATAGCTTGTGAGTACAACCCTTGGATCAAGTACAAGTCTGCGAGCTCAGCCCACGCCTCGGCGTCTGTTGGACTGAAATCGAGCAGCGAAATGAGAGCAGAGACTGCCTCGGGAAGCTTCCCCATAGAACGTAACAATGCCACTCTTCGCTTCGCAATAGGCTACCGACTGTCAGTCTGTTGCTTCGTCCACGTTGCGACCAAGCAGTTCTTACGATGTTTGCCCCGTCCTCCTTGAGGAGAACTTCGTACTCTGCGAGTACCTTCTCCAACTCGCCGTGATTCGCAGCCTCCGCCTCTTTGATAAGTCCTTTGAACGCCATCACGCGCTCATTGTTGTCCCCGAATCGTAGCACAAGCCTCTCTAGACATTGGTGGGCCGCCTCGTCATCGCCAGCTCGCAGACACGAGAGTAGAAGGTTCTCGTAAATGGTCCATAAATCAGCAGTCTCGGGAGACGAAAAGAGAAGTGAGAGAGGCGATGCTGAAATGGATTTCGGGTTGCTTCGCAGGATCATCGGGGCCTGTTGCGCAAGCTGCATAGCTTCGACTGGCGAAAGGTGGCCTTGGGGCTGCACGAGTGACGGAGCCATGATGCTGTGATATCGAATCGGCGTCTCGTGATCGAGCGCTGAGCTAGACGAGCACTGCTGCAGTTTGTATTTCCTGAGAGTCAAGTGGGATTGATGATTCTGGGGGGTCTCCTATAAGTGATTCAGACAAGAGGAGGCTCAAAGTTGTACGTCCATGCTTCGCGTCATTGGTCGACAGTATCGAAGTTCTAGCGCCGGTATATCTGTAATTCCGGCCATCAGCTTATCGACCTTGTCGAGCCAATCAACATACTTGCCATGGTGCCCCACAAATTCGAATGTCCCACTGAAAAGAATCTTTCTGCACGGAAATTTTCTAGACTTCAAGCATCTTCCATTCCCACTTTCGCCGAGTTGACTTGCTCTCCCGCGCTCGGGAGTGAATGCTCCAGGAGCCGAACAACCAAAATGCCTTCCCCAACGCCCAGTGGCGATTCTGCCATTACTCTCGCAGAGAAGGCATTGCCGGCTGATGTACTTCCTGTCCAAGAATTCGCAGCGTTGGACATCAAGGCAGCGGCCTCAACTGTCGAGGTGCCTCCTCATCGGTCTCATGATCCTACAAACAACTTGAAACGGACTGATCCCTTCCAGTTCGGCAGTCGTTATCTGAGCCAGGAGGATGACGTGTTCGAGTTCAATGCTTGGGACCATGTCGAGACTGACGATGCGTACAAGGAGTACGCCGAACAGCAATACGCAAAACAGCGCCAACATCCTGTCTCTGAATTCGAGAAAAGTAGGTCATCCCTTGCTACATTGGCTTTTTAACCAGCCTGCGTGTTATGATGATACCCAATCAAATGCATAGTTCATCTGATTTAAAAATGATGAGACTCTTCCTTCACGTCTTTCGCTCCCATCTGATCACACCTCAATCCCACATTTTTTGTTTCTTTCAATCATCTGTCTCTGCAACTGCTAATGAAACATGCAGGAAAGTTCAACGGAGATCCTGCAAAGTGGTGGAATCTGTTCTACAAGAACAACGCCGCCAACTTCTTCAAGAACCGCAAGTGGCTCCAACAGGAATTCCCCATCCTTCAGGAAATGACCAAAGAAGATGCCGGCCCAAGAGTCATCCTGGAAATTGGTGCTGGTGCCGGCAATACTGCATTCCCCATCTTGGCCAATAATAAGAACCCGGACTTAAAGATCCACGCCTGCGACTATTCCAAGACTGCCGTAGAGGTCATGCGCAACCATGAAGAGTACAATACCAAGTCAATCCAAGCCGATGTATGGGATGTCTCGAGTGATGTATTACCGCCTGACCTCGAGGAAGGCTCCGTAGATGTGGCGATCATGATTTTCATCTTTTCTGCTCTGTCTCCGGATCAATGGACTAAAGCGGTGCGGAACGTCTATCGGGTGCTCAAGCCTGGTGGCCTAGTCTGCTTCCGGGACTATGGAAGAGGAGATTTGGCTCAAGTCCGTTTCCGAAAGAACAGATATCTTGACGAGAATTTCTACATCCGAGGCGATGGCACCCGGGTTTACTTCTTTGATCAGGATGAACTTGGGGACATCTGGTCTGGAAAGAATGCCTCTCAGACAGAGGCAGTTGTGCCCCGATTTGAGATTGAGAACCTGGGGGTTGATCGACGACTACTCGTGAATAGGGCCGAAAAAATTAAGATGTATAGATGTTGGCTCCAGGGACGGTTTAGAAAGAAATAGACAAGAATCACCGAAGCCGTTCAATCTGTCTTTTCCCTGTCGTGGTGATATGAGCCCTTGTGGGCTTTCGCAGGTTCAGTATAAAAGAGCTTCCCGAACCTTGACACGATCGTCTTCCCCAAAGCCAATCTGATCTAGATAATTCTCAATACCGCCATACTCTTCATTCAGATGCCACATCGTCCTGACGATCATGTCCTTAGCTGTGTCGGCCCAGTCATCGGTAAGCCCGATTTCATGAATCTCCCTTATTCTTTCCTCACGCTCTGGGATCAATGCCTGGTCAGTCAAGGAGTAGTCGTGCTCAATGGCGGGAACGGGTACGTCCAAAATCATCAGGACCAAGGTGCAGATGAGGCCTGCCAATGGAATGTCAGCGCTCGTGGATTCTTGCTTTGGAGGATGTTTTTTTTACCTGTTCTATCTTTTCCTTGTGTGCAATGAACCATCGAGGGTAAGGCTGCCGGTTTGGTGTAGAGGGACAACGTCTCTCGAATCTCGGCCTTGGATTGGTCTAGCGTATCCAGGCCTAATCGTACAAGACCACGAGGCAACATAACTTCTTTCCCGATGATGCTGATGGCTTCCATGCGATATCCACAGATGAAAAAGAAGATCAAGCGGCTATGACGTTACCATGCAATTAGGAATGTTCCAACCGCTTCGAGCGCGGACAAACTCACAACAAACTTGACCAGGAAAGCTGCCTGAGGAGAAAAAGCTCGAAAGGTCGACCTGTGATCTTGATCTCGTGGTAATCTAGTCCGTCAATTTGAAGTGGCTCGGCTAGAGCAGCGTTGGACTTGAGAAGGGCAGGGGTCTGGGATTCTGCCTTGCGCTTCTTGGCCTGGTTGAGATGCTCAGTCCTGGCTACTTTTTAGCGTTGGACGGGACAGTGGGGAGCGAGATTTGTTGATTACTTTGTTCGTAGATCAATAACAGTCTTGATGCCCAGACCATCTCTGATGAGTTGCCGATCATTCATGGTCGCGTCATCTTAACAACATCGGGTCAGTCTTAATGTGGCAGCGTAGATATGAGGGCTATATACCTGGTCGGGCCGAACGGTAGAACAACCCTTCACGAACTCGTCTGGCTGATGTTAACACTATATACAAGATGGAATTCATAGAGGAGTCTACCTCTGTCCCAAATATTCATTCACTGTCTTTCCCACGTCTCGAAAGTTGAGCACATTTTCAAAGCCCGTCGAGGAACTCATGACGGACGTCTGATAGAGGTTGAGTGGAGGCTGTCCTACAAGATGACAGAAAAGATCAGGAAAGTCCGCCTATCAAGATTCAAAATTCAACGTAAATCGTGGCTTCATATGGGGAAATCTGTTTGGGAGCCATCAACCCAAGTCCCGGAAGACTCCGTGTGTCGGCGGGTGGACCGGCCCTGGAACCGGTCCTGTAGCCGGAGCTGGATCGGAGGACCCGACAGAAACCACCAACGTGGAAAGGAGCCACAAAACTTACCTCCAGTTGATCTCCAACGGGTTCGCAGTTCCCCGGAAACGAAAAAAAATCCAACGGTTCTTACCACGACGCAGAGACCACACGTACGTAATGGTAGCACACTCCAAGCCTAACTGGATCAAATCTGGTGGTATCACCCAAATCTTTTAGTGGCTTGAAGCGATCCCACCACACAGTTATCTGTCGAGATTGGAGGCCCTCAGGGTCCGCCTTTCACAGGCCAGCAACGCAATGCTACAGTACGTCTAAGTCAAGGTGCAGGGCGCCGTGTCTTGCGGTGAGGAGGTAGTTGGAAGGGGGAGAGATAGTTGAGAGACAAAATGACACAAAAAGGGGAAAATTGCGGTATGAAGCATCTTTGCTCTCTACTCCACTCCTGCCTCAGCGCTTCGGCAGCCCTCCAAACCGATGACGCACTGTGTGCACTGGGTCCTTCCCCCGGCCCACTTTGGTCGATAGCGCCTGCCAACTGAGATCATCGCGAAGGGCTTCATGACGTCAGGGTCTCGAACGCCTTCTGGGGCAGCTCTGGCAATTGGCGATCTGCAGGGTGGGAGCCGTGCCCCCTACGTAGTTTCCCTGACGAAGTGGAGGAGCATCGTCCCCTTTTGGTTGCGTTTGGTCGCCCTTTGGCTTCGGGTCGACGCCATCATCGGAGCGCTCGTCCAATATCATCGCCTAAACCCTGCTTTTATCTTCCCACCCATCCCTTGTTCAGCTGGCCTCTGCTGCTTGGTCGCCGTCCAGTCCTAGGCTATAATTCGATTGCTTATCGCGTACGATCATACTTATACTTACTCATCGCCGTCCGATCTTCCCGTTTTAGACCCTTTTCTTCTTTTGGCTTGGCAGTCCAGTTGCTCTATGCTTCGGCCGCCCTTTGCGTCCCTCTACCACCCTCTACGACCCTGTACTCTTCGGCGTACTGTAATATTTAGGATCGATCCGATTGATTGTCAACCACGCCACATCCCTGCCCACAATCAATTGCATTCTGCATTTTCAAGACTGCTGTGTTATCCGACGGCTTGCCCGCTTATCGAGGACCGAGCCCACGGGCATATCCCAGTAGCCAACCATGGTCGAGACCACGACATCCCAACCGACTCCAGGTAATGCAACCCCCTCCCCTCCCCCCCTGGTCCCCGTGGTGCGCTGCTTTCCTGCTAACAGTGAAACAGTGAACAATTCTGGAAGACTCAAATACGCCGATCCCCGCGATCTTCCGAGTTTCCCTTCCACCGGTCTTCGTCCTGATGGTGCTGCTGCTAGTGCCGCCGCTTCACTCGGATGGTCAAACCGAAAGACGATAGAACCCTGGAGACCCGATAAACCATCATCAGCCTCTGGCACTGCTGCAACACTTGGTTGGGAGAATCAAAAATCGGTGGAGCCCTGGAAACCTAACAAGACATCATCCGCTTCTGCAGCGGCAGCACTTGCCAAAAACTACAGCATGGCTCCAGCATGGGAACCAACACCTACGTCTGCCTCGGCCAGAGCAGCCCTCCTGGCTGCTGGCTCTGCTGGCTCTGCTGGCTCGACGACCAAATCTGCTGTTCCCAGGAGCACACAAGATGGCTGGGGCAACACCGCCGCGACACAAGCATTCCGATCCAGCTCCGTTCGAGTTGGCAATCACCAGAGCTCTCCTTCATCGACAAAGGCCCCCAAGTCCCTCGCGGCAGCTAAGGGAGCCATGTCCGGAACAAGGCCTCGTTCGACTTCCTCACCTGCTACCCCTCCAACTAAAGAATCCTATCCCGGAGAATCATTGGCAGCCTCCAATGCTCTCAGCGGTGCTACACTCGCTCACCGTGCCTCTACAAAGCCTAAATCACCCGTTGAAGATGTTGGTGCTGTTCCGGTCACGACAATGACTCGCAACATGTTTACATCGCGCCCACCGGTCAAGCCAGAGGTGGATGAGAAGAAAAAGAATGAAGAGATCCACGCGACAGCTGTTGCCATGGCTCGGAAAATGTACCTTCAGCAGCAGAAAATGGTCGATCAGGCCAAGGAGGCCAATGATCAAGATACCGAACAGCCGAAACCTTACGTTAACTTGCAAGATGCCGCTTTTAAACAGGCTCAAGAGCGACTAGCGAAGCTTTATGATGAGCACCAGAAGAATCGGGATGTTCAAGAATACTATGGCAATGCATCTTCACCCAGACGCCGGTTCTCTCTGACATCCAAGTTGCGGCGCAGGGCCTCCAGTGACGGAGACCTTGAAGATCGCGAACAATCAGAGAAGATTCGTCGAGAAATGTCCATGTTCTCGAGCAAGTTATCACAGGTTGATGAGAAGAAACGTCAAAAGGATCGCGAGGCCGTCTTGGCCGCAGCACAGCGGAATGTCAAGGCCCAAATGCAAGGAATGGATCAGAAGGTCTACAATGAGACTGGGAAGATCAATCCTACCATGAAGATCGACTGGGAAGCAAGAGCTCAACAGATAGCTCAAGTCAATCACGAAAATCGTTCTCAGAACAAGGGCAAAGTCGACATCGGGGGTGGTAAATTCATGGACCCAAGCGAAGTCAACGCCATTGCGGCCAAGAGAGTGCAGCCCGTCCTCGATGACATCAACACCAAGGCAGAGAATGAGCGTGAACGACAAGCTGCAGCCAGGCTGGAGGAGGAAGCCAGACAAGCCGAACTTGAGAGGTCAAAGGCTCGGGAGCGTGAAGTAAAAGATATTCACCGACAGCTCAAAGGTAAGGAGCCGTCATCTAGACAGTTTCTAGGTTGATGCTTGGCTAACACATATCTACAGAGCAGGAGAAACAGGACGAAAAGGCCAGGCGGCAAATCGAGAAACAGGGGGAGAAGGCTAAAAAGGAGGAAGAAAAAGCTGCCAAGGCCGAACAGAAGCGTCACGCCAAAGAGGAGAAGCAAAAGTCAAAGCAGGAAACAGAGTTCATGGGCATCACCCACGAGCGCAATTCAGACGACAACGCAAGCGTCAGCAGCGATGAGACAGGGCTTTCGGTTGAGGCCCCCAGACCTCCCAGAATGGAGATCGACACAGCCAAGTTGGATAGTGAAGAGCACAAAGCCACAGATAATGCTGCCTCGCCCACGTCCAAGGTCAGGGGTTGGATCAAGAACCGATTCTCTCGGGGCAAATCGGTTAGCGAGAATGAAAGGCCGAGTGATAAGGAGAAGGGCTTCGTTGGAGGCGCCGCCCTGAGAGGCTCAGAGGCCGACCGCAGTAATACAAGCCTAGACAATCGACCGACAAGCATGCGCGATGTTGCACTTGCCGGCAAGACGGGAGAGATTGACGTTGACGATCGAGGCTCACTTCGAGATTCTCGGGGTGTAAGCCCCGTGAGCTCGGAGGAGGATGAGAGGCCGGCAAAGCGCGCTGAAATCCAAGGAAATTTTCCTTTGACGCCCCCCCGGCCAATTGAGGATCCTATGGTGCGTACGAGCAACAGCCCGACTCGCGACTCAAGATTTCGAGAGTTATTGGATCAATAAGCTAAGAGTTTTACTGCAGTCGGTGGAAACGGATCCGTCAAGTATGAATATCAACCAGAAGAAAAACGAAGCCGCGCTTCACACGCCATACGCGGCAGTCCGGAGCAAGACTGACAGATTCGTCGAGGAAGTGGCTCCACTTGAGGCTGGGATTCCTACTGCCGTCACAAAGGTTCATGGAGAACCTGCAGAAGAGCATACTGAGCAGGTTATCGAGATCCCTGAGGAGTCGGTTGACCAACCTATGGATAAAGTTAGTGAGAAACCCATCGAGCAGATGGATGGTGCCGGGGTCGGAGCGGATGAGGCAGTAAAGACGGCTGTCGAAGAGCCAAGTTTTCCCGCTTCGGTTCACAAAGCAAAGATTGGCGAGAACAGCGGGGAAAAGACTAGTTATGCTAGATGGGTGGGGTGGTTGTTACTTGGTTTGCTATTCAGTGTTTTGACGGTATGGGGATTAGCCTTGACAAAGATCTTCTTTGTTCATGTTGTTCAAGTGATGAGACATGGTTAAGATTAGGACCTGATGAGGCAATACGAGTTTTATTGGGAATTGGGGCCAGGCGTTCTGGATGTAATCAATAAAATGATCAAGTCTTTGGGAGGCACAAATGGATAGATTGTACACATTTCCACTTGTCAAACATGTTAGAGATTTTTGTGTTCTATACAGGGGCAACAGTCAAAACGTTGCAAACACGAATGGTGAATTTGACATTTTTAACGTATGTATCCATTATTCCATCTATCGGTTTGTGGATACGACTTGGGATATGAGCATGGTATGAACATGTTGGGGAAAAAACTTGATGTATCCTTAGAAACCCTCCCGAATCTCCGAACCATTCGCCGTGTAATAAATCATTACCCATCATATACACATACAACGCTTTGTAAACATGCGAGAGTTGAAACTCATCCATCGTTTAGAAATTTGCCGGAGCCCTGTCCATCTGGTAGTGCCGTTGAGGCAAGTTGTTGTGATCACTACTACTTGTCCCGTCTTCCACTTCATGGGGATGAGGATGACCCGGTTTTAGGAAGCGCGCGTTTTGGGCTCGAGTGTGAACGGCAGGGTATAAGTCGATGATGAAGGAAAACACGTAGAACGAGAAGATGCAGGCCACGGTCCACTCGAGGACAGCGGCGGCGTTGTACTTCTTGGTGAAGGAACAGGAGGCGAAGGCAACGGCAAGGGCCAGTTCGACGAGAATGAAAGTGAGTTTTACCCAGAAGGAGATTCTGAGGAGACGATGGTCGCGGTATCCTGGAAGGCGTCAGCGGCTGGTCATGTCCGAGGCCAGGACATGGGGGGCGAAGGGCAACAACTTACGGATTCCGAGACGCTGGTACTCCCAGCAAATGAAGACAGCGGAAAGGAGATATCCCGCAATGAACATCAGCAAGAAGCCATCATGCAGCCTGGGATGACGCTTCGTATCGTAGACGGACAGCAAAATCAATCCCACTGTGCCCACGGTGGCGAAGACAATGGTTAAGGCAGCCAAAACTTTTTCTCCTCGGCTGCCGTTAGGAATCAGTCGCCCACGATGCCTCAGCCACCGCTCGGCAGCGAAAGAGAGGTCGAGAGAGACGGTGGTAAGGACGCAGCCAGTGATGAAGAGTGGTTTGAGTGTGTCGGCGCCAACGTCGCTGATGTAGGCGATGTCCTGAGTTTCGTCCATGGAGACGTAGTGGACGCGGTGTTCGTGGAAGACCCAGTAAAGGAGGAGCGTGAGGAGCGTGGCCAGCCAGACAATGCCGGAGGCAATGGGAAGACCCTGCGATGCGGCATCAGCGTTTTGATGGGCGAGACGGATTGGTGTCGGACTTACCCAGTAGGAGAAGAGGCTCCTTGCTCTAGACGCCATGGTAGTTTGCTGTCGTCGATGATACAATGATGTTCCGAGCTGGTGGTGAGAGAGTTCACGACAACACGCGATGCGGGAGAGACACAAAGATGGAGTGACCAAGTCAGAATTAAACCCAACGAACGAATAAATGAAATCAAATCAAAGGCTTAGGGAGCAAAAACGTCAGAGACGGCACAGATTACCGAGCCGGGGGGGCGTGGATTATCAATTGTGTCAAACGGGATCGGAAACAGCGGGCCTCCTAAACCCCCGAACATCGCGAACATGGCGTGTGGATGGCAGAACAAGCCAAAGGCAGAGAGGCCAATAGAATCTCAAAGGGCCTGTTCGAATCCTGAAGGCAGTGAGTGTGTTGCTAGTCAGTCAGTGCTCGCAGAAGCCTTGGAAAAGAGGTCGACCAAATTGGGACGAGATTTAGTGACGGTTGTGGCGTAGATGGGGGAAAATGACATCATGCACCGGGTATCCTTGGCAACCTTGTTGAGGTCTCTCTCTCTCTCCGTGCCCGGTACATACCTCCTCCACTTACAGGGGGGCCATAACGAGCCGAGCGCCCTAGCGTCCGGGTGGGCCGTATTAGTCCGGCGCTGGAGGAGCCATGCCAGTGCGTCGGCAGACGACCTGACACTGTACTGTAGACACCTTCCACCAAAGCCAAGTATGACGATGACTCCAGGCCAACATATCATGTGCCGGCAGATCCCATCGACATGGAACACCGGGAATCTTCAATTATGATCCCGCACCGTGCCTCATTCACAGAAACGAGGGTCTTTATTAGAGTACAGACGCCGTCGAAGTAGCTATCCTATTATGCCCCATATAACGTCCCACGCGTGTCGCTGCCTCAGTTGTGCTTCTTGTATTCCTCAGGATGCCATTTGTTCGGCCAGTGGTGCTCGGGACGATACTGACCATCGTCAAAAGGCTTCTTGTGGTCGTGGTGATGATGGTGGTGATGGTGTTCCTCGTATTTCTTGCCGCGGTGGCCCTCCTTTTCTTCATGCTTAGGCTTCTCATCATGCTCATGCTTCTCCTCATGCTTAGGCTTCTCTTCGTGCTTAGGCTTCTCCTCATGCTTAGGCTTCTCTTCGTGCTTGGGCTTCTCTTCGTACTTAGGCTTCTCTTCGTGCTGCTGCTTCTTGTCACCGTGGTGATGCTTCTTCTCGTTGTGCTTTTCCACCATCTCTTTACCCTGACCCCTAAAATCCTCCCCGGTAATCAAAGGTGTAAAGATGAATCGGTTAAAGCCCTCCCGGATACTCCCCTTGGTGCTGCCGTCCACGGCGCCCTGCTTCTCCATAATCTTCTTCAAAGCCTCCTTCGATTGAATGCGACGGCCGAGTTCGTATGAGAAGGTCTACAGCACACTTGTAAGGTTATTCTACACAGCACCACACACGCACGGGGAAATTTCTTACATAGTCGGCTGCGCGGAGGCTGTTGACGGCCGTCACGATGTACTTGTCCACCTCGTCATGGGTATGCTTGCTCTTCTCCTTGAGGTCGTGGAGCATGCCGATGAGTGCCTCGGCGTACTGATCAAGCCGTTAGTATATCGCGAACCCTCAAGGCCCTATATTGACTTGCCGCCTCATATGTACCGGAAATATTATCCTCTTCGGCCGGAGTGAAGCACTTGTTCAGATTCGACTTGTCAATGGTTATGTCGAAGCAGTCGAGCTCCCCCTCAAGCTTGTAAAGCTCCTTACGGATATGCTAGGCAATGCCCGTTAGCTCTGTGTACGTCATATGGAAATGAGATTCTCTCAATCTAGTTCCCCTGATCGGGCGTCTTACCTCCCAGCACTTTTCGTCATGATGGCTACACTTCAGTTCCTTGGTGAGATGTTGGATGTGCTTGGCCTTTTCAGCCAATTGGTCGAGCTTTTCGTTGACCTTCTTCTCGCTCAGAATGTACTCGTCGAGCTTGTTGTCATGGTCGTGATGCGAGAGGCGGTGTTTTGGCACTGGCACTAACACTGGCCTAGGCTCGGGCTTGTGTTCCCTGTGGTCCTGGTAGCCATGAGGATGACCGTAGTGATGGCTCTGCGTCTGAGAATGCCCCTGCTGCTCATGATGCTTCGGGCCTTCTTCTTGGTGTTGATAGTGCTCGCTGTGCGGTTTAGGCTGAGGCTCATGACCCTGTCGGTGCTTAGGCTGCTCCGGGCCTTTTCTGTCATCTCCATGATGCCCGTGGTAGTCTCCGCTAAGTTGATAGTACTGCTTGACGTACTTCCTGTTATGATCATCAATCCCATGCTCCTCCTGGGGGTGCTCGTATTTCTGCTTCTCCTCGCTTTGCTGGTGCTTGCCGGGATGGTGAGGGTGATGGAGATGGGGATGCTTGTCTTCCGGCCTAGGGTAGATTTTCGTGGCAATGAACCTATGGTTGTGCTGGCCTGGCTCTTCACTAGCGATTGCTGGGACACAAAGCGCCAAAAGCGAGTAGAGCAATCTCATGTTGACTATTTGGTTCAGGTACCTGTGAGCGGGAAAGGGAGACAAGGAGAAAAATTCAAAAGAATTGGGAGAGTCAAATTCAAGCCCCGAGGAGGCCAGATATAAATAATTTCTAGCTTGTTCGTCATCTTCATCCCCGTATCAGCCTAGCCTGCTCAGAGGCAATATCTATGACTGTCGACTCTGACCCGATGAGTTCGATATAGTTCTTGTCAACCCCGTGAGCTGATGAGATCGAATCTCCGATTGGATCTTGCGCAGACTCAGGGCCATCACTCGACGCATCAATGGCTTGGCCAGAAGTTCTTATGTTCGTCAACATGCTTGGGCTTGACATCTCTGACATGTCGCAAAGCCAGGTCCCGCTTGGGATGAAATCCAACATGATTCACTGGACGAATCTTCGGAAGATGTGTAATCATGTGGTCAAAAGGTGTCTTGGGCGCTTGCGCCTTCGTCACGGCGGAAGTTTGGTCCTCGTACTCGCATCATCGACCTTGTACCTCCTCCGTGGTGTCAGTCGCACATCGAATCGACCGTTTCCATGTGAGAACCGGACTTCAGAAACTTGCGGATGCTTTCGAAACAGGGTTATTCCCAACTGGAAGCGGAAAGCATGAAATTGGGAGGAGTATCGTGTATGGAGTTGGGTCGTCGGAATTATTCCGATGTGCGTGGGCCGGTCCCATCCAGTCAGATATCCCCGATAGCGATAAGCCACTGCTTCGTGCGCCAAGGCTTCGTTCCCGAAACATCGACATCGCCTTGTACTTCGCAAAGAATTAACTTGTCGACAGCCTTGGCCGTTCCGTGGCCGCGACTTCGTCACCTTCTCATACTGCAGAGCCTCGGAGCGGTAAGAACAGGTCTCTCAGTCTTTCTCGGCTACCCGAGCGCTGCTGAGAATCAAACTCCTGAAACAAAGGCGCTTCTGCCTCGAGGCCGACCTTCACCATGGCCCTCTCGCCCGTCGTCACGCACACGGCCGAAACCGTTCAATCGCTCCCTAGAACTCTCGCGTCGCCTCTCAAGAATCTCGCATCGGCGCCAACGTCCTCCAATGGCACTCCCAGGCCCCCGCCTACCACCTCGGTGCCGGCGAATCTCCCCGCGACCCTCGACCTCGCCGAACAGATGAACGAGGAAGAGAAGCGCAAGTATGCAAAGGGCAAAAAGCTCGGAGAGGGTACCTACGCCATCGTCTTCCTCGGCCACCTCCGCTCGAAACCCTCGACGCTCGTCGCCATCAAGAAGATCAAGGTGCAGAAGGAGTACACTGAGGGCATGGCTCCCGATGCTGTTCGTGAATTGAAGCATCTCCAGGAGCTCAAGCACCCCAACATCATCTCGCTTCTCTCCGTCTTTTCCTCCAAGGATCAAAACCTCAATCTCGTCCTTGAATATCTTCCACTCGGCGACCTCGAAATGCTCATCCGCAACACCGATAGCATCACATACGGAGCGGCCGACATCAAGACGTGGATGGGCATGTTGACGAGAGCCGTATGGTTCTGCCACGAGAACTTCGTGCTGCATCGCGATATCAAGCCCAACAATTTGTTGATCGCCGCCGACGGCGAGGTGAAGCTTGCCGATTTTGGTCTCGCCAGAAACTTCGCAGATCCCCATCAAATCATGACCTCGCAAGTCATCACCCGCTGGTACCGCCCTCCCGAGCTCCTCTTCGACGCCAAGCATTACAGCGGTGCCGTCGATGTCTGGTCCGTCGGTACTGTCTTCGCCGAGCTTGTCATGCGAGCGCCTTACCTCCCCGGCGCCGTTGATCTCGACCAGGTCAAGCTCATCTGCGAAGCCATTGGCACACCCACCGAGGAGAACTGGCCGGGCGTGACCAAGCTGCCTGGCTATACCGTCCCGTTGCAACAGCCAGTTCGAGGAAAAGACTACTACGAAATGCGATTTGGCACCGTGGGCTCCGACGGCGTAGATCTCCTAATGAAGACGCTCATTCTCGATCCAAAGAAGCGAATCACGGCGCGAGGCATGCTCGAGCACAGCTGGTGGCATTCTGAGCCCAAGCCTACGCGGAAACAAGATCTCCCCAAAGCAACGGGTGGAGAGGAGAAGATGGGCGCGGATTTGAAGCGGCGGCCAGGCGTCATCGACGACGACAGAGGCGCAAAGGTTGCCAGGAAACTAGACTTTGGGGGCAAGTGAGTGAGGTCGAAAAGAGACATTGCATAGCAACGGGCATCGGTTAGCATTTCGCAGGCGTTGGGGATCTACGGCTTTCGAACTC
>JAMYIC010001124.1:0-13196 GCA_024112705.1 Microcera coccophila
GTGTTGAGAGGTTCGAGTTTGGTGCCCTCAAGGGTTCTTTAGACTTTAGTGTCTATCGATAGAGGCTGTTGATGCCATGATGAATGTTAGTGCTGGCTTCACTTGCACGGCAGCTAAGCATTCCTTTGACGTCGTCTAACCAGTATATTGTAGAAAGATTAATAAGGACACTTCACCGCGTGCCTAAAAATTCCACGAAGTCAAGAACAGAAGGGGTATCATGTAGCGCTATTCTAAAAGAAAATCGGTGGAGCGCCTTCTGGGGGCGTCATCACTCATCGTACGTCAGTCATCCTTCACACGCCTCAATCCCGTCATCCAACAGAGTCCCCAACATATCCATTTGAAAAGCAGGCCAGTACTGGTCCCGAACCCACTGAAGCAGCGTCAATAGCGCCATGGATAGCTTGTAGATGCCCAGTATCGTCTCTGTGCTGCCAAGTGGTAGACGTTCAAACGTGCGAGCCTTGCCATGTTTGTCAAGATCGGTTGCCACGAGATACCAGTCGTGCTTTACGACGATGATGCCGGGGAGAAACTCGATCGCATCGAGAGGGTTACCCCGACGGCCCCAGACCAGGCTGCGCCACTGCGAAGAGTGCCATGTGGCCACCTGTAGCAGAGCGGTATCATAGGACTGCTCCGGTCCTTTGGTCTCGATGGAGATGGCAATCGGGTGCTTGGTGAGGTCGCCCCAGTCTGTGTGATTGATTGACATTCCCAGACGGTTGAGGCAGAGGGATCGGATTGTGTCGTGTTCTAGGGAGTTTGTATCTGGCTGGATGCAGATGCAAAAGTCGACCATTTTACTCGGCGCGTGTTCGGGTCGGTAAGCGGGAATGATCTGGGCTGTCAGGCTGCGTCCGAGTTAGTGCCATCCAACGCGAAGAGAGCGGCCAACACATGCCAGCACCGGTAGTCCAGCAGCTCATCGACGTCAGGGCGGTCTCGCATGACCCATTCCAGCATTTGTGCATGCACATCATTGTTCCAAGACGACTCGGCAAGGTTCTCTTTGAAGCACCTTCGGGCAAGACGATATGTTTTGCGCACAGTCCGTAGGTCAGGTAGGTTTGAGGCTTCAAACTGGGGTTTGTCCCCGAACATCCACGGTCGCACACGTTCGCCGGCTAGCTGACTAGTTGTCAGCATTATAGTCTGCACTTACGATCTCGTTGCACGTACGTCGTCTTGTAGATCCCGTGGTAGGATAGAGTAGCCTTCTTCAATGTCCCTCAGCCGTTGGGTCAGGTGCTTTAGCGACTCCGGCTGCTCGTCATCCTCAAAGGATACCCTCGCAAATCCAGTCTGCCGCAGCTCTTCATTACGGAGCTGCTTCGTAGGCGAGGAGTTGCGTGAGATCTTGGACGCTTTCGACGAGGCTCTCGAGGAGGAGAGACGCGAAGAAGACGTTATTGAAGGTGCTTGAGAGTGGGTATCGGCGTTGGAAAGATCGGAGACAGTTGACATGCGCGGAGGACGGGGGGTCAAATCGTTATGGATTTGGTCGAAGCCTCGTGATTGCTCGTTCCGGTCGTTACCTGGGCTCCTTGGGCGCTTTGAGGCCATCGAGTTGCGATTTCGATTTGACGCTGTCGAGGGTCTAGATGGAGGAGAACCGGAGGTCGATGGAGTCGGTAGACGAGACCTAGACTCGCTTCTCTTGGTGTGTGTCGGATCGGATGGGCAGGGTCGAGCCTTGAATTTGTACGAGCTATGGTCGCGCCTCTGTCGCTTGCGCGGTCGGTCGGAATAGGATGGCTCTTCTTCTTGGGAAGGCAGCGTGACGACCGAGTCGAGCCAATCCAGTATACGGATGTCGCCCATGGTTTGGGGGTGCTCAGGATAGTAACTGCAAGTTAATTGCCGGATGATCGAGTTGAGGTCAGGATCGTTTGTTGATGACGGTCGCGACAAACGTGCGTCACTAGGGAAACGGCGGGGGCGGGAAATTGTGGGACCGGTCCGATGCCGCCGTCCTAATAATACACCATCCAAAACAAAAGATTTCATAGACAAAACACAGTAAATTAATCTTCAGAAACACATGATAATATGCAAAATCTAGGAGTTAAATCACCTCTTGGGTCTTGAGGCAATTTCTATGAGATTGGTGAAGAGAGCCTTTCATGCAGCTAATTGTGACCGCTCCTCATAACCCCGCCGAGAGCATGTATTTCACGGGAGCCCAGATGGTTTGCCCCAAGCTTTCCGCTGCTATCTATCTATTGGTGTGCAGCCTGTTCTGAGGCCTCTACGAACGTTTTTCCTCCTCAGTTCTACATGTCTTTCCCTGCTACTATACCCATGGTTGATAGCCCAACCCTTTTATTCCAGCCAAGCAGCTATATATGCGTGGCATTTGGCCCAAACTTCTATAATGGCCATATAAAAGCACCTAAGGCCCTCGAATTTCCCGATATTTTGTACTTGGGGCTCGATAAGGTCGGCCGGTGTAGGTCAGATCATGCACAATGCCTCTTAGCGACACGTCACTCATGCAAGTTGACCGTAGCCCGTCAGAGGGCCAATCCCAGGGCTGCATGAAATCTTCCCCTCTTCCTCCTTCATCCCCTCAGCCCTATCCTCTTCCCTCGCTCTTGTCGCATTCACTTTCTTGGCCGGTTTCACGAGGCTCGGTATTTGTGGATCATTTCGCACCTCTTTGTACTCGATCGATTCTTCTCTGGGACTGGATCTCCCCACTTCGCCGCAATGGATCCAGTCTCGGCGATGGGTCTCGCATCTGGCCTCTTATCCTTCATCACCTTCAGTTTTAAGGTGGTGAAGGTCGGGAAGGGAGTTTACAACTCGACTCAAGGCAGGGACCAAGAAAACGTGAGCCGAGAAATCGTTATCGCGGAAATGCAAGCCTTTGCGAGCAAAATACCCGAAGCGAGCGATCCCCAGCTAGCACGCGAAGACCAGAGCCTTCATCGCCTAGTAAAGGAATGCCGCAAAATAGCACAAGAGCTCCTCGACATATTTAGCAGAATCAAGCCTAAAAACGGCAAGCAAATTCTCACTAATCTGCGAGCAGCAATCAGACAAGTCACTTCTCGGACAGAGATGGAAGGGTTAGAGAAGAGGCTGGATCAATGCCGCGGGCAACTTGAACTTCACCTCAATGCTCGCTATTTGTGAGTTGTTCTTCTTTTGGCTGTTACCAACCGCAGAACGAAAATTGGTGTTAACGATGCCTCAGTTACCAGACGAAAGCCGTTTTAGACCAGCTAGTCTCGCAAATGAAGACAGACGCATTCAAGCTTGCTCAACTTCAAACTAATTTCGACCAACTTGATCAAGGCGTGGTGATTAGATCATTCGATGAGGGCGCAGTCGAACAGCTCCGTCGTCTGCTCGGCATCCAGGAGGAAGCATTGCATGCGTTATACCAAGACCGAATCTTGAGAAGTCTCAGATTTACGGACATGCGTGAGAGGTATGAGCTGTTGGACGCGGCCGATGAAAAGACGTTTCGGTGGATTTTCGAAGACTCCAAGACGATAGGGAGCCATAGGTCAGATCAAGAGTCACATGATTATAATGCGATGAGGATGCTATCGAGAAGCAAGCTTGTCAACTGGCTCTCTTCACCAGGAGGAGTCTTTCATATCTGCGGCAAACTGGGCTCAGGGAAATCAACCTTGATGAAGTTTCTACATCAACATCATCGAACTAAGACAGCGCTGGAAAACTGGGCCGGTAAGTAAAAACGTCTGATCTTTCGTAAATCTAGGTAGGTTTTATACTGATGCCTGTGGTGGTTTAGGTAACAAGCGGCTAGTCCTCGTTTGCTTCTTCTTCTGGAAGCCGGGCTCGAAGTTACAAAAGTCTCTCTCAGGTCTCTGTCGCTCCATTCTGCATGATTTACTGCAATCATGTCCGGAACTCGTTCAATTGGCGTTGCCTGGGCTTTGGGAGAGGGCCAAGCGAAGCCCATTGCCTGTGCAATCCGAGCTAGAGATTTCGGCAGAGGAGATCCGGACTGCTCTATTTCAACTGATTGGAAATGATAAAGTTTACGAGAAGCATCGATTCTGTCTCTTCATCGATGGCCTTGATGAATATGAGCAGACAACGCAACACGATTACAAAGCAATGGTGGACTTGTTTCACGCTTGGATTGAAGCATCCTGCGGAAACGTGAAGCTGTGTGTATCAAGCAGGGAATACAACGTTTTCATGAACGCCTTTAGCGATGAATTTCGGTTACGAGTCCACGAGCTTACTCTCTATGACATGAGAGGCTACGTTCGTGACAGACTCAAAAATCTACCCAGCGGCGAGATAAAAGACAGTCTTGTCGTGGATGTATCCAACAGGGCGGACGGCATTTTCCTCTGGGCCGCACTTGTGGCACAATCCATGCGTGAGAGTATCGAAGATGGGGCGGACATCTATGATCTAAGAGATTTGCTCGACTCTCTTCCGAGAGGACTCGAGGAGCTGTTTCATCACATACTCTCCAACCTTGGCGGGAAAAAGCGGATCAAAGCTTTTGAAACAATCAGTATGCTTTCCGTATTGAAAGCAGGGGACTACCCGCCACTATCGCTACTTGCATATTCTTTTTATGACCAGTACAAGAAAGACAAGAGGTTCGCTCTGCGAGACACTTTCTGTACTGGTGTGAAAATGGATGCAACTTTTAAAAAAAGGAGGATCGTGTTCGCCCGAAAACAACTGAGGGCTAATTGCGGAGGATTGTTGGAGTCGGGTCCTACTAGTGATAGGATACCTGGTGGGAAGATCGTATACACCCATCGCTCAGTCCCTGAATGGTTCGAGAAGCTCCGAAGCAAAGGCAAAGCAGAACCCATCGATGCGACATTCAATGTTATTGATGCTGTTTCTAGCCTGATTATGGCCCAGGTCCGGGTCATGGACTGCTTTGGTGATAAGAACTCTGAGAATACTTGCGCCGGGCTAGCTGACCTACGTCTTATGAACAATGTGGACAAAGAACCCTTCGAATTCCTTGAATTCTTAAATTCTCGAGTAGACGAATCACGCTGGCGCCAAATGGAAAAAGCTCGCACCATCACTTTTCCATTTGCATATAATTATGTTCGCACCAT
Source organism: Microcera coccophila (assembly GCA_024112705.1). NCBI lineage: Eukaryota > Fungi > Ascomycota > Sordariomycetes > Hypocreales > Nectriaceae > Microcera > Microcera coccophila. Next base: position 5,082 of record JAMYIC010001124.1, read on the forward strand.
AGCCCACCACTTCCTCAATCAAGCGGGAATTCCAAATTGCATAGTGCATTACACTCTCTTTGCAGCAATGCTGGCTGGATTTGACGATTACGTTACATGGAAAATCAAGAACGACCCACAGACTGTTAATAGTCCGTTCAAGAGACTGCTGATAGCCCACCTTGCTCTCGGTGAAGCACAATATGGCCCTGCACTATCCTGGGACTGGCTATTCGACCATGGTGTTTTTACTGACAAAGTGGTACAGAATATACTCGGAAATGCGAACTCTTTTACAAGTTCCATACCATGGGACTTAACTCAATTAACAGAACAGACCATTTTCCATCAGTTTCTTGTCCATACATTCCTTAAACGGTGCGGCAAACGCTATGGCATGAGATCGGACAAGTGGTTCGGTCAAGTTATTGAACAGTTCTTGGAACGCAATGCTACGAACATCCACTTCGAGGTTTTGTTGAAAACCAGAGACATCGGACATGGGTTGGCTACAATTATCAAAGTCACTTTTCTAATTGGAGCGTCGTCTCAAATCGTGATCGGCAACGTCAATAATGGGAAACACAATAAACACACCAAAGCTCCTGCTTGGCTTCTGCAAGTTGGGGCGAATAACGACAGGGATTCAAATTTGGAAACAGACATTCGTGTGTCACTTCGACAGCTTATTGAGTTTACTATGCCGGAAGATAAAGAGCGACTTCTTCTGCTGCTCGAGAAAGGTGCAAATGCCGAGAATTCTGCTATACAGCGTTCAGTCAATCCGGGACACCAGAAGCATATACTTAGGAGGAAGTCAGAATCATCAGAGGTCACACGATCTCGTTCGTCTGAGAGACAGATTGAAAATACGACGAAAACTAGGATCAACATGAATCGCTTGGCAAGTTGGTGTTTTTTGGAGGAGAGAACTACTAAGTTCGTCTTAACTTTTGTGCTAGGTGAGTGTTGCGTATCTCTATCAAAATCCATAGTAATGATAGCTTTTACTAACGGTATTTATGATGATGGCTAGGGATGTTAGCCTCTTTTGTACTGACTTTGGTTTGGCTGAGATAGTCTATATATAGAAGAAGGGGCCCAGTTGAAGCCTGACTGATGAAATGTCCGAGCCTCTTAGCAAAGGTCTCTAAGCAATCAGTATTATAAATAAACCAACTAATGAAAGTCGTAGCACACCTTTTAATATGGACGTCGTTATTATTTGTAGCAGAGATAGAATTCGAGGTGGTTCTTGTGAAGTAGGAGCAATACTTTTCTATGTAAATAGAGACGCGTAGACCGCTTCCAAGAGCCATTACGAGGTACGACTAAATGGATATGGTAGATCGGTAAGTGTGATGGACTTGCACCTCTATCACAATCGACGCAGTGAGTTCAAATGTATCAGACCATAGAGCATAGAAGGCCTCCGCAAGCCGGCTAAACTCAACATAAGCGAAGGCATTTCTGTCAAAGGCGATACCGCTGAGATTTACTCCTAGACGAAACCTAACTCTCTATACACACTGGATGTTGGAAAGGGGAGCTATGATGATGAAGTACATATATGGCATCCCGCACGCATGCAACAAATAGCAGCGCTTCTTCTGCCTCTGGGATATGACAGCGTCTCGCTATTCGACGCTGCACAGATTTGGCTTTATATATAGTATAAGAGATTAGATCATCTTTCAAAATCCGAAAGACATTGATAGACAGATTGTAGACTGTCCAGAACCTAGCTAACTGCAAGGCAAGAAGGCCTTTTTTCTAGATTCTCAGCGCCGTTTAGAGTCATTTCAGCCGTATTCGCGCCTGCGACATCTCCAATAGCTTCAAGTTATGTAGAGAAACTCAGGATTATCTGCATAATGCATGTGTTTTCCACTCCGAGATACTCCCATTAGCATTTATACGTCAGTCAAGTCCTCGCCCTGTTTCCGGGTATGGCACCACGAAAGCTCTAGCTTAAGGCCGCAGAAGCCAGTCACCAGTAAGCTAGGGTATCTCATCTTAAGCATCTCAATCTGTTGTGCACATCTTGCGCTTAACGAGAAAGTTCATTTAATTATGAATCTAACGCAAGGTCTCCAGAGATAAGGTCAATTAGTCGTACAAGTGTGATGTGAAGGGATTGTAGTAGCCTTGATAAACCGTTTGAAGCTGTTCCAAGTGCGACGCTTACATGCCTATAAGAAGCTTCTGAACCATCAAACAGGGTCTCCGAGGTTCCCAGTCTCTCACTCAACAGACGAGCATTAAGCACTTGAGCTTTGTAGCAGGCCTGAAGATTTGTTTAGTTTGTTTCAAAATCCTGTATCAAAACAGCCCTTCACCCCTGCCAGACCCATTTACCCACACTTGCATCCCAGTATTTATATCGTTTCGCTGCTTCGTCCCAAACCCAACCTGAATTCTCCACTGATGCTGTCTCAACCAAGTCGATTGCAAAGGAGCATGTTGGCACCGAAGGTGATTCGGGCTCTCCAGACCGGATGAGACCGGCTTCCTGAAGAGCTGGGATAGCATGACGCTCAACCCATTCAGTACACTTCCAGAGAGGAACACGCTCTTCTCCTTCTTCATAGAAGACGAATTGATAGGGCCCTAGTTGCTCCTTAAAAGGTTCTACGCGACCTTGCTTTTGGGGATTCGAGGCTTTTTGCTGAGGGGGGGTCGGCAGTGACCGGAGGAGATTGTCCCATTCCTGCCGCTGGTTCGCAACAGGAGTATAACCCAGAAATTCCTTGGATTTAAAGGTCCGCGAGGTAGCTGGATTTGCCGAGCTGCGACTCTGGTAGGTCATGCCACCCCTAGACGTGACATCGCCGATAACATGATAGAGGATGCCGGAGCCGTTCGCTTTCGTTTCGACAAAGATGGCGTGGTGTAGGCGGCCAGGAGGCATGGCTGGGTCCACAAAGGCAACATTCTTTTTAATCTTGTAAACGGCATACCATTTTGGATCCATGGTACAAGAGGTTATGGAGACGTAGTAAGAATGGTGAAGGTTGATGTCGTCGTCTTGCCTAGTTTAAAAATCTGCTTGATAAGTGCTCAACCTATCCAGTTACTTGGAGGGAGAGGAATGTTTGGCCACAATCTGAGGCTGATGTCGCTAGGCTCAGGTCTCAGCCACGGCCTCAGCCACAGCCACAGTCAGAAACTGTCCGTTATAACCGTTGTCGTAGGCAGACTGTGACGACACATATCTATCTTTGCAGACCTGCAACCCTTCAAGCTTTCTCTCGAGATATACCTTGCCAAATCGATCATGGCTCCTCCAATGCCAGTAATGCTTCCTTACTTTCGCGATCCTGCAGAGCTGCCCGGCCCTCTACCCACCGCGGAAGAAATCTCCAAGGCGCCAAAGTCCGAGCTATCGCCGAGGAGGTACACCCATGGGGGAGAAGCTGGCGTGTGTCTTATCAGAGGCATCTACGTTGTGAAATGCGATACCAATCTCACAGAAAACGAGGGGAACGCCCTTCTCTTTATCGAGAAACACCTTGACATCCCAGTGCCTCGTTTGTACGCTATGTGGCGTAATCCGTCCTCTGGACTTCTCTATCTAGTCATGGGGTACATTCCAGGTGATAACCTAGAATCCCTCTGGAGCTCCCTTTCTCTCGATGCCAAGTCTTCCATCTCGACCCAGCTGCAATCGGTATTCGCACAGATGCGCTCGCTCTCCCCGCCCGAAGAGTTCATCGGCGGTGTTTGCGGCGGCACCGTGCCGGATCCCCTTTTCGCGACGGCAGACCCCGACCCCAAGATCAACGGACCATTCGGGAGCGAGGAGGAGGTCGGTTTCGCCCTCGCCCGCGCCTCACGAAGCATTGCTAAGGAGAACGGGCAGCATGGTTGGATGGCCGACTTCCTCTCCCGACATCTTCCCGTAGCGCTAAAGGACTACGGCACAAAGTTCACCCATGGAGACCTATACATGGGGAATATTCTGGTGGAAAAGGTGCCGGTGGAGCTGAGGTCGAATGCCATCGAGGATGAGGTGGACGACAATGGTCAGACCTGGACATATCAAGTTAGGGGAATCGTGGACTGGGAGTCGGCGGGATGGTATCCCGCTTATTGGGAATATGCCGCTGCGCTTGCACGATTTCAGTGGGATAGTGACTGGCTAGAAATGGTGGATTCAATCATCAAACCGTATCCGCTAGAAGCTTCGATGTTCTTGTTAGTACTGCGAGATTTGCAGTTCATTTAGCCGTAACCGTCTAGGAGTCTTGAAGTTTCTAAGCAAATTGGAATTTAGGTTCCGGCTTGCTCCATGCTCCCACCCGCTCTCCAAAAGTGGATGGCTGTCCTCCATAGAGTCCATTGCCATTGTCATGAAGGCAAGCGCGGAAGTAAACCTCGCTGTCATGACGCTGACTCGCTGTCTACTTGAACCCAGCGTTAAGCTCGAGATACCTATACAGCTTTCCCATAGCTATTCACGGCGATGGCCAGCATAGTGCTGAATGAGTCTCGCTTTAAGCTTGGAGTTCGGCGCGGCTAGGCAAATACGATTTTAGGGCTCAGGAGATGATGAGGGGATACGCAATCTATGATTGAGCAGTTGCTTACGAACCGCCAACTTGCTTCCGAGATAGCTATTCTTGTCACGAAGACATGGCCTTGGTGCTACAGGAGCACTAGGGTTGAGCTAAACTCGCCGTCTATACCAAGCGAGAAATCACATCTACGTATCCCTCTTTCCTGTAGAGCCAGCCCATATTTTATTACCACCTACTCCTCCGTCTCTTTAGCGCCTTCTACAGAAGTTTTAAGACCCTCCAGTGCCTAACTCATATCCTCTGTTATGGTCCGATCTGATCACCTCTAGATCTCTCCTAAATATAAAAACTGAACACTTTTCTACTAGTAATAAAAGCACGTTTCTTCAGAAATTGTGTTAACTAGCGCGTTAAAGATCATTTTCTACCACTAAGGAATCATAATGTAGTTGAGGGAGGGTAGGATATTAGAGCTTGTTTGGAGTCCCAAGGAGCAAACAGCGTTCCATGGATTCAGTGCATCCTTCCCGGAGTCAGAGTAAACTCGTATAGACTTTCGACTTGGGCTATTACTACTGTAGTAATCACGCCCGTCTTCTATCACCTCAGATCGAAGACTTGTCTGGGGGGGTATAGGCAGGGCGAACTGCGGTTGACAGCGAATTTTCCTAGTGATACAGAAAGGAATTCTCTTAGTGTTATTACACACAGGGTCATGAATTAAGGTAGTAGAAAGGATGATCTCTCTAATTACGGTGGAGAGTCCCTGGCTAAGGTCCTCAGACATTCATGGTTGAGGCCGCTACGGACCCTTGTGGCTACCACCATATTACATGATGCATCACCTAGTTATGGGAGCCGTGAAACTGTCTCGTTGTCCCCGTACTATGGTGTCCTTCTCCCTTTCCCTCCATTTGACTTTTCTCTTAGCTGTAATCAGTTGGTCCTGTTCGATTTCCCATTTATCTATCGTTCAGAGCCTGCCCCTTCGTGATGTGCATGCCACGTGAGGTTTCTCGTATTTACACCGACGTTCCCTTCATTGATTATCGTAATAGTCTTCTTGTTCTCTTTTTTAAGTAGATTGGTCATCTCCTCGGTATCTTCCACCACTTTGTGGCAGGCTAGACCACAAAATAGCCGGCCTTGGCGACTTTATCACATAGCTCAGAGCGGAGTCTTGCTTTGCCTTTACTTTAGTGTGTTTCGTATCTCTGTGGATGCTGCACTATAAAGCTTTATGAAAACTATCTAATTTGTGTGAGGTTTTTTATTTGGTGTTGTAAAGAGACTCATGGTTATCCCGGCCTTGTGTCCCAACGCGTCGCTCAAGAGACATTAAACACGAACACCGATCAAGTAGCACTTTTTGTTAGATGAAAAGCCCGGATTTCTTCTATGAGGTGGTGCCCAGGCTTCTCCTTTGTGGTTCCATTACTAGAACATATCGTAAAAGGCTAAGGTACCGTAAATTCAGATTTTTATACCCTGTACTCAAGGACTTGAGTTTCCCTAAAAGAGCTCGTTCTAAAGGGTATGATAACAATGAAATTATTTTGTATGATAATCTTGGACCTGATAAGAACACTCTTGATTCATAGAAGGAACGCTCATGCCTTTAGCGCTATCTGATCTGGTATATCTTTGGAATTGCAATCAAGGTCTGGACGCGCTAGGCTTTCCTGTGAATACTGGGATTATGAAATTTATCGGAACCAAGTGTGATTCTATTGTCCCCTTTTCAAGGAGAGATTATCGAAGTTTTTATCTTTCTTGAAATTATTTTCACACCACCGCTCTCTTACAGGATCTTTCCTCTCCAAACCTGCTCCTGCTGAACTACGCATGCTTAAAGTTGCAAGATTGGTGTTTATGTAAATGGCGTTTAACGCTTTCTGTCGAAACAAAGCTCGCTTCTATACGTGTGAGCTTGGCATCTTTGGGCCCTACTGCTGCCGATTCTCGAATCATAACCCTTAAGACCACCTGCCGTGACGTACAATTCAGGCGAGGCCGGACGGCGTATTGACTTGGGCGTGAGAGTTGTGCCCATATCTCATCTTTTTGCTCGACCACTCGGGCTGGGGCGCAAACCTTGGTGTACGTCGTTTCTTGGACAGCTTTGGCACTTGCTTGTGCTGCACTGGGTCTAGCACCAGTGTTTGGTCGAAATCGATAACTATAACACGTCCGACTTGGTGGTTCCAGAGCAGGTTCTCATCCCCCATATCACAGTGTACGACACCTTCACGGCGAAGTTCCTGGTCTAGCTGCATCTTTTCCTTATCTATGTCCACCCGGCTCAGATTGCTATTCGTCACAAGCGAATCTCCCGCCCATGACAGCAACAGCATGTGAACAATGTCGGTCAGGACCAAGGGGTAAGGGGTTTTCAGTTCGATGCTACCCAGGTAAACAGTAACGGCCTCGTCCTGTCGCAGTTCCAGCCGCTCATATACTTTCGCTTCGTGACGCAGCTTCCGAGCGCCCGCCGCGGTTGTTCCTTTTCCAACAAAGGTATATCCATGGCCAGGTGATGTTAATTTGAAGAGCGCCCCGGTGCTCCCATATTTGCCATCGCTCTCCAGAGGCTTTAGATAACGGTGGCGATGTGTCCTAAAATCCAACTTTCTTCGCATAAGGGCCCCGAGTTGCGTCATACCAATTGAATGGTAGAGGTCCGTCGCGGTACGGCGATGCAAGGCCACGTTTGGACAATTCTCGTCTAGACGCTCGTTTCGTTTGAGCCCTAGCCAACATCTTTGGGTACAATACAGTCGGGATTCAAGTTCCGAGTCTGGGGGCGTTTCGTTATTCGAGACTAGTCGCTTCCCGATGATATGTGCTTCCGCTTTTTCGAGTTAGCGCCTTGTACTCTCAACGACGGCGACGTGCCTTGGACCGGTCCGCTCCCGTCAACTCCAGAGTCGTCGCCACCATCACTACTAGTATCATCGTCGGCGTCTATGCCGGACGAGAGTTGAGGTTCCTTGCACGATACCCTTGTTGGTTGACTCCGCAGCTGCATTACGTGCCCTTCAACAGGGTCCGCTTGTCCAGAATACGACGAAACAGTGCCTATAGACTCTGGTGTCGTCATATAGTTACTGTACAAAGAAATTTCTCTAGTCAACTCACATCAGGGGCCTCAGAATTGTATAGTAGATGGGTAGTTGAGGTAGTACTAGAAGCGAGTTTCTGACAATTCGAAGCTAACGCGATTTCTGAGTCTCTGGTTGATGAGAGACGCCTCCGGCCTTAACTTTTTAGGAGTTGGTAGCCTATTGTTAATTGCGTTGTGTAAAGCATTTCCTGTAACAGCAGTATGTTAGTGTATTGCCTGGAGGGCGATTACTTATACGCTCAGCTTAGAGCCTATGTAAGCTATTACCCCAATGCCATGTGGCAATCAAGAGCTTGGCTGAATCCTAAGCTCAAACCAGTGAAACAAATGACCTCTGTAATTATCAAAGCTCCTTCCGAGGAGAAATATTGCTACTATGATATTGCCTTATCGATTAGATTTATTTTGTTATCTTAGAGTAGCTTTCTATGTTTTAGTAACTTATAGACTCAAGTGAGCGGGTATGTCACATAGGTACACCTTCTTTAAGTT
>JAMYIC010001125.1:0-13183 GCA_024112705.1 Microcera coccophila
AGGTTTAACTGTGCCGGACCCGGGGACCCTAGATTGTCCCCAACATAGTGAGTTTGTACCGGCTCGTCTTCGAAAGGCAATCATTGTAACTATGCCCACTATATCCCTTGGAATTCCCATCAGGCACGAGGTATTATTATATGTCATAAATTAAATATGATTAGCTCTCTCTCGAGAACATACTCCAAGTCCCCTTGAAAAATTAAATGTATTATATATACTTCATAAAATATAAATTAGTTATATACTTCCTATTCTTCCTAGCAATTCAGTGGATAATAATATTCTGTAGTACCGAACTTAAAGACAACCCTTCTTTTGCTACCATTATCGGAAGAGCTTCACCATTCATAAATCCATGGAGATAAGTACCTCCCACTAACTCGCAATGATAATCGGCCACAGAGTCAGCACTTTTTACTCGCCTGAATATCAAGGGCACCCGGGATCTCGGCACTACCCAGACTGTATCCCCCTCTTGCAGGTTCTGTGACCCCAAACCCAAGTAACCTTTCTTTGTTAGAAAAGGTCGCAGGTGCTTTCCATGTGAGAAATGTGACCAATATTGAGTCGCAGTAGGGCCCGGGGTTCCCAGAGTCAAAGCAGTATCACCCGCAATAGAGATCCATCCTCTGTCCTCTTTGCAGAATTTATCGAATTGTTTCTTCAGTTCATCCCACTGACAATCCTCTCCCTCAGAAATCGCCACAGCTTTGATTTTCTCCTGCAACCATTTTGTGAAACTTGCGCCAAGGAGAGACGGTTGTGGGGGGACCAGTCGCTCCGTACCGGCAGTGTTGCGGATCAAAGTTCGCCAAAAGGCCTCTGCTCGGTCTTCATCTGTAATTTGGTATTTGGTCTGGAGGGTCAATAGTATCTTCAGGAGTCGTGGAAACGGGTTTCCCTCTTCAATTTCATACTTTGGCTCGCCGCGAAAGGAGATTTCATCGATCCTGGCACCACCAACAGTTACGGTAAGATCTTCTTCGTCGACGACTGCAGGCCATGTGTGTATCATGTCTTCTCTTCCGATAAGTCTTTCGAGCGGCGTAAAACAGGCATCTGCATGATATCTCTTGTAGCCGGTGCCTCTAAGACCGAGAGGTAGACGCACACTCCAGTCGGGCACCCAAGAAGGGAGATTACCGTCATCTAGTTTCGTGTTTTGAAAGCCTTCGACGCAGGAAAGTATAAGCAGATCCTCGCAATCGCGGAGTAGTTGAATAGCAACCCTGAGATACGTCTTTGCCACGCAGTGATTCGCTCCATAGTTGGGGCGCAAGAAACTCATTTTACCAACATCGACGGAGTCTTGGATGAGTCCGATGAGAGCATAGACTTTATCCCGAGGATCTGTTGCCTCAGAATCACGGGATCGGATAAGCGTATACAGTAGAACATCTGTCCAGTGCTTCTTCATCGACCCTTTCGTTGCCTTGAGAACAGCTGGAATGCCGTGGTTGCGAGCCGGTATTCTAACGGCGTTGGTGCCCAAAATAAGTGATCCTCTATTTATAGATCGATCATTGAAAACTCTCTTCCAAGGGCCCGTTGAGATAACGTGGGATGCCTTGGAAAGCACCTCCCAATCTCTCGAATATTTCCCGCATCGAACGGTGACATTCTCGGGCAAGACGAGCTCTTGGATCACCCAAGATCTGTTCCAGTACGTCCGATCAAAAATCTTGACAGTCGACTCCCAGGAATGCCAGTCGCTCCCAATATCCATTGCACCGTTATGGTCGGTGGTCATGGAACCGGCCAGCTTACTCATGTGGTCAAACGCTCGCTCAGTATGCGAGTCTGCGTCTCCAAGCCACGCAATAACGCGCATCGCTGACTTGTATATCTTGGCCATCATGGTGCTGACTTGGTGGCTTCGCTCGTCGGAATTCTCTTGATTGATGCATATCGCGTCAATCCAGAATTCACTCTTGTTTAACTCTTTATCCACTATTACTTGGTGCAAAAAGTCCGAAAGATTCTCGGTAATCTTCAAAGCACAGCCGTTGATTTGGATAGGCACCTCTCGCTCGTCGGTCATGGATTTGAACCGGCCCTCGTTGAGAGGTGAGCCCCATCTGTATGAGACGGCGTAGTATTTACTTGCCACGTCAGCCAAGTTCGCAACCCTTACATTCCATCTGGCTTGAGAGATGTCTTCCGTTGAGCTTTCTAGTGAGACTAGGCGAATTTCATTTTCCCCGATCGGAATATTGGAATAGACACAGGTCGTCTTTTGCTGGGCGGACTGAAGTAGGCACGACATGATGGGTACCGATTGAAAGGCTGTTTCAGCGATTCACGACAGATGTTGGGAACTGGGGTTGGAGAGGAAAACAAACGTAACAAGACATTCAAGACTTATATCTCGTATATGTGCTTTCGGGAGGAAAAGGTGTAATGGTTGGGCACCACTATCGCGACCTGCATGGCAGCCCACAACCCAAACTTCCTAGCCACGTGTCATTGTCTGCTTGATGCGGGGAAATTCGTGCCTCATCAACACCGGTCAGCCTACGTAATTACGCAGAATGAACTGTATCTCCTCATCCTTCCAGGTCAAACCAAATATCCAAGGCCACGTTTCACATAACCAGCTCTTCACCTTTCTCTCCAGGCTCTCCTTCGCTGCTACATACGAGTCGCGGCTCTACTTGCACTTTCTCCTCGATGCTTACTACCCACTGACTGTCCCGGTCACTCGCGCTTACCATGGCATCGGGCTCGCGCTGCAGTCTTCGATTCTCTTCTGATACGAGTTGGTTTGTCGACTATGTGAAGGCTGCTCGCGAATGCCCTCAGTCAAAATTAACCACGCAGCCCAATCTTGGCCTGCTCGATAACCTTTACGAGAGTAACGATGGCTCACAGTGTGAAAGTCAAGGATGGAGCGGGTTTCTTCGTCATGTCCAGCACTTGAATGACAAGGAAGCTCCTGGCGCATCATTTAAGTTATTGTTAGTCGTGCGACACGGTCGTGGCGTCCATAACGTTGTGATGGAAGAGGTTGGCTCAGCTGCGTGGAAGGTATCTAGCACACTCTGACTAGCTTTAGAACTCAAGCCTCCAATAAGAAAGCTAACGTTGAGACAGGGACATTGGTCCAAGCTACAAGGTGATGGAGATAGAACCTGGTTTGACGCCAAGCTGGTCGACGAAGGAATCGAACAAGCGAAAGCACTTGGGGAATTCTTCGCGCAAGGCGTGAAGTATGCCGGCTTCCCTGTCCCCCAGAGTATATATACGAGCCCGCTAGCACGATGCCTTGAGACGACGAGACTTGTGTTTCAACAAGCGACGATAGAAAATGGCAAGACTTTCAGGCCAATAGTGAGGGAAGCCCTCAGGGAACGATTAACCGACCATACGTGCGATAAGAGAAGAACTAGCCAGTGGATTGTCACAGCCTACCCAGAGTACGAATTGGAGAACGGCTTTATGGACGAGGATGTGTTATGGCAGGCTGATGGATCGGAGTCGGCTGTAGAACATGTCGCCCGCTCGCAAAACCTGCTTGAAAACATTTGGAGTGAAGATTCGGGGACCGTCATCGCCCTCATCACCCATTCTTTTACGCTCTCGTCAATACTTGAAGTAATTGGTGTCCCGGACTTCCGAGTGAGCGAAGGCGTCATGACTGCTTTTTTAGTAAAAGGGGAAAGACTAGGAATAGACTAGATATTATAAATTATAACTACTTTAAGATAATTCAATAAAGATAATTAAATCTTTATTTTTTGGTTTTTTTTGATAGCCGAATTTCCTAGCTAGGTAGTCTCAGGTCTCTCAATACTCGTATACATTCAAAGTTTACACAGCAAAGTATCATCCTCAAGTGATTTAATCCCCTAGAAGAAAGGTCCCCTGGGCTCTGCCGTCCTTAATCAACTTGTCCAGAGTGAAAACACTGCGACGCTGTTTGGTCGCCCTATCTCGAACGAGACGCCTCCTTCTAGAGTCTTGATACGCTAAGTCGACTATAGCTCGATCGACAGCCTCGTTGAAGCTTTACGAGGTTCCAACGCTGTTGTCGCTACTCTGGGTACATAGGCTACCTTATTCAACTTACCATAATCGGCGCATGCATTCTTTCTGGAGTTAAACGCTAAATACCTTCTGACTTTGGCTCCTCGACGACTAATCCCAGAGCAAGCGGCTTTCCCGTCCACAGACCGCTGGTAGAAGTTCAAGCCATTTGAAGCAGAAGGCTGAATCAAGGGAGCTAGAGTTCACGCTTTCTCGGTCAGTATGTTTCTGGAATCTGTCACAGATACGCCTGCGATTATCGATCTAGACACGCACTCAGTCACCATTTACGACAAGGGAGAGCAAGCATTCAGTTCAACGAGTGTCGGCAGTGTCGGCAAAGCTATAGCAGGCTCCGTGAAAAAAACGCCAAAGGAACCCGTAACAAGAACACGCACATCCATGACGCCCTCCTGACTCAAGCCAAGGCTCTATCGTTTGCATCATCCCCAGGAACATGGTACATCAAAACGACAATTGATGCTCGTTCCGAGCTGAAAGAAGCCTTGAACAGACAATTAATAACCCCATAAACATGAAGGCCCTCATACCATTGCTCAAGGCTGCTCTTCTTACTGGTATTTACAACAGCGGCTATAATCACCAAGCTCTCTCGGGTACGCGTGATCTTCTCCCAGCCCATAATTTGACAGATCTGTATGCATACTTGAGCCCAGCACACACTTCCACTTATTACTCGAGAACTCTCGGCAGCACGTGTTTAAAAACGCGGGTTGTGGTTCATCACTCATATCGAGTCATCGAGTTATAATTCCATTAGTATTCGATGCAAGACTATCCAGTCGTCTACCAAGAGAGAGGAAGATGCTCGAACCGGAGACTTTGGACAAATGCACAAATTTAGTGCTATAACGATCCTAGTGACTATACACTAATCTTTGGATCGACGTTTACTCAGAAAAAACTCGCTGCATCCAGGAAACATACTCGTTTTCCATCCACGACGCGATACTCCTCAATGTAGCCAAAATCCTGTACAGCCCGATCAAGCCTCTCGTGTCGCCCATCGCCACGTTTTCGATAATTTCCTAGAAAGATTGCCAGGTTAGTCAGGAGCAAAAGAGTTACAGCCTAGACAGAGAACACTCACAATTCTATCCCCTCTATCACAGGCAAACACAAGATACCACTCATGCTCCATGATGAGGATAAGAGGCAACGTGATGATGGGCTCTTTGTTGGCTGGGAGCAGGGCGCTCATCCGCTGATGCCAAGCCGCCACCCAGACGCCCAGCTGGAGTCTCGCTTCTTCGAGAGCACCGATTGCTATCTTGGACTCGATGGAAACGGCGATTGGCTCGTACCTGACGGGTCCATATATTGTTTGATTAACTGAGCTCTGATTGTCGGGCAGTTCGTCCACAAGCGCTTGAATCCTTGCCGCCGTAGACGGGGGTGGTTGCACCCGGATGCCCCAATCGATCATCTTTGAGCGTGTGAAGTCGTAGTGCGACGTGGCCTTCATCTCGGGAACAAACGGTTTGCTGATTCGTGCCTGCGTAAGAATATCGCGAGTCAAGGACGGAAACGGAGCCAAGGCTAGCTTCAGCAGAGGTCCATGAACGTCGAGGTTCCAAGCTGCCTCAGAAGCTCCTTGCGCGCGGCAAGCTTCGGCGACCTGTCTGATCTCGCGGAGAATGACGAGTTCCTGCAGATGTTGGGAGGGCGAGCCATCATGGTCAAAAAACCAGCGTTCCCTGACACCCCTGTGTGTTGCCTTCAGCTCCTCTTTAACAGCCCGGGGAGCGAAATTCTCATGATTAAAGATGTCGACGATGCGATCGTAGGTGGGTAAGATATCGGCAGAGAGTTGTGTGCTAGGATCGTCGGAGATGGGGACATAATGCACCGGTTTTTTTAGTAGCTGCAAAGTCGAGCGTTTCACAGGACTTGGAGAACGCGCACTCGGTGAGCGTGTTGAGGATGTTGAAGAGAGACTTGGAGTTTGCCGCAGGAGGGGACGAGCAGGCAGCCTCATGGAGCTCAGAGTGCGGGTTTGTGAAGAGGCGCTGGGTGTTCTCTCGTTGTCGTTATCGTTGTCGTCGAATGGGGTATCGTCGGTGAAGCCATGATCAAAACGGGAAGTGGTACCGATCTCGTGTCGAGGTCTCTTTGGAGATGGTCGATGATCTTGGGTTGACGTTGACGATGAAGCCGGGGGCGTGGGCATCTCGTCCCATTCGAGCCTCGGATGATGGGGATCCGACGAAGCGGTCGCGTTGTGATGCGCTGTCGCGAACCTCGACGGAGGCAGAGGAGTAATGACGGCGTCGAGCCAGCCCCCGATAAAGGCGTTGAGCAGTTTCTCCGGTTCGTTCATGGATGTACTAGAAATCTAATGTTGAGCATGTGGTAATGCTAAATCCGAATGGCAGAGATTGAAGCGAGCTGTGGGCGAACATGTTTCGCCATGTCGGCGATTCCCGTTATGATTTGTTTGTTTTCGCGTCGTGCGGTGTTGCTACGGCAACGACAAGCCATCTGAGATTGTGGAACCTGGCCAATGGCTCCTACTACGGTTTGACCCCCATCAAGTAGGACCGGGAAAACGACTCAGAAAGAGGGGTAACAGGGCACAAGTAACAATGATAACGTTTTCCGTTTTGACACTACTTATCGATAGAGTAATGCGGACCACTTAGGAAGGGATTGAGGAGGTGGGGGGCCCCTCGCTAATTGCCGACGGTTCCGGCGGAACACACTCACTTTGCGGAGTTGTCCCGTCCGGATCCTTCATTAGCTCGTCAAGCCACACGGTGGCGAAGAATAATGGGCTCCCTGAGATTTTGTGTTGGACGTAACTTCTCAATCAAAAGAAGAAGAAAAAAATCAAGGCACGTTCCGGACAATGGAGTTGAGTTCGGTTCCGCCAAACCCCCGCAGGATACCCCCACGGGTCTTCAAAGCATGCCGACGATGCCGTCGGAACAAGAGTCGAGTAAGCATCTGTTTCGACCACCACGTCATGGGACTGACGGCTGACAATTCTGCCGTGTGATCCGTATCGGCCATGCTCCCTTTGCCTACGCGCTGATGTGCCTTGCGAATCGTCACCAATTGACGAGCCCGCGACGAGCAGGGCTAGAGTCTCGATCGCGCAAGGGTAGGGAGCCTTCAGTCCCTCTCACCGTATCGTGAACAAGTCTGTTGACCGTGCTTACGCAAGACGACGACATTCCTCGAGAGGCAATAACAATGATGGCTACACAACATCGGCCATACCAGATGGGGGATCCAGGACTCAATGTCGCCAGGGAACTGTCAGCGACAAGCGCGTCCCCATATCTGTCATCATCGGTGGCAGGTTCCCGGAGAGACAAGTGGTTGATCTACTCCTGGAAGATTACTTCCAGACCGTCCACTGGTTCTCGCTGGTCGTGTACGAGCCCAAAGTCCGACAAACCCTTTCGGCCTTGGACGACGGCTCTGCGTACCCTGCCGATGAGCCGTTCCTAATCTTGCTGTCGATGATGCTATGCATGGCCGCTTGGTATCGATCTCAGAGAGTTGCCCAACCGGACGCTGAAGTATGGCGTCTCTGGAGCCATGATTTGCTTAGGGTTGTCGAGTCGCGGTTGATCACCTTGATGGATCAACGTTCCATCCCGGCGGTCCAGGCTTGTATCCTGCTGGGATCCCATCATGTCTACCACGGCCGGCCGAATCTGTCCTTTGCCCTCTTGGGAGCGACCATAAAGATGTCGTATGCCATGGGGCTCCATCGCGATACAAGGCGTGGGGCTCTAGGCGACTTTGAAGAACGTAAGAGGGTGTGGTGGACAATTTATACTTGGGACAGGTATGCCCAGATCATAGCTAATATCTCGTCCCCCCACCTCCCCCCCAACAGATTGCTGACCGCTCAGATTTGCATCCATCTCCTACGGGCAACCGTTGAGCATCAACGATGAGGATTGCAGCGTGGAAATGCCGAGCGAGGTCGTCGAGTCGCCGTATTTTACTGAGGAGTCGATCAGGCAGGGCTTGTCAGGAATCGTCTATTCATCGTACCAAGCAGAGCTGAGCAAACTATACCTCATCGCGTCTCCCGCCCTCAAGAGCATATTCGGCTCACTGTCCGTACGGTCTGCGAATCATCGCTTCGAATCCCAGTTCGCCGCGTCGGTGAGCCAAGTGACGCACAATCTCGTTGCCTGGCGTCAATCGTTGCCACGGCACCTGTCTCTAGACCTTGACACGGACTACGACTCCGCGAATGCCGGACAGAGCGGTCGAGCACGCAGCTTGCAGTCCCTTTCGCTCCAGTTGACGTTCGATAATTTGATGATAGTACTTCACCGCCCATTTCTGTCTCGTCAGATTTCACATCTGTCCACCAAGACCCCGAACGGGAATGCCTCCCAAGCTGACAGTCCGATGGCACGGGCTCAATCGCCCTGCTCGACTTCGCAGCGTGGTGACTCCTCCTCTCGCGACGGTCCATCCCCGGGATGGGAAAAGGACGCGAGTTCCGAACATTGGTGGAATGCAGCGGTGCGGACGGCGCGCATCACCGAGCTACCTCGACTTGCCCAGTCGGCCACAGACAGCCATCTCGCTGCCTTTATGGCCATGAATCTTTTCCACGCAGCCATCGTACTCATCTCAGTGGCTCTCGCGGACCCCCTGTCGAACTCGGCTCAAGCCATCAAACGGACCATTACACGGGTGTTCCGATTACAGCAACTGCTCGGCCAGCGCTCAGCCCTTTCGAGCCAGAGCAGCATGGTCCTCCGGAATCTAATCAGTTTGCTGCTCCAGCGAGAGGGCGAAGCGATGCTTGGATCAGTTACGTCAGCCCCTACAACAGCCGAGTCCTACGGGAGGGGGGCATGTGAGCCTGCCGACGATCCTGGTCTGGTGATGTCGGTGCAAGATACGCTCCGTCTTCCCTTGGAGGCGGGCTTGACCACTCCGGATGAGAGAACCACGGGACAAGATTGGCGCGGCCTAGGCATGGCTCAGCGCCTGAACGAGAGTCTGGCATCTGTACAACGAAGTGAGCACCCCCCTTCCTCCCACCCAAACTCCCACCCAAAAGCTTCATCGGCAGTCGACATCACGCTCAAGATATATATGACTCACCACTATTTTCCGTAGTTTTCCCAACATTCCAAAATGACAGTGTCGAGGTTGTTCCTAGGAGTGATGGCAATGGCGGGAGTGCTGCGTTCTCTCTGACACAGGAGGGAACATGTCTGATGCCTCTTGAACAACCAAATGCCTACGAGACACAGGAGACCTTCGCGGACAATGGCAGCAACGGTCTTTTCTGGCTCTGGGATCCTAATTGGAACGGTGATTCTGTACTGTAAACCTACAGGGGGCTCGGCGTGCTGAAAGGGTTCCATCTTGTTGCGAGACGAGATCGACGCTCTCCTTTTCATAGGCTCAAAAAACTAGTTTCTACGGCATGGTCGGCCGCATTTCAAGTGCCTCTCTGCTGATCCTTAGGCTCTCGCGTGTTTAAGCGTTATTGCGCACAGGATTGCGTGATCATGTGTATGCCCTTCTTACTGTTAGAAGAACTGCTCCCATCACCTTGGTCAGGCCCCGACCACCAATCTCTTGGTCGTCGGACCGATCAACACTAGACGCCAGGGATTCTACGGTTCCGGCGGCCCAAAATCGCTCGCCCGCCGCCGGAAGCTGATTCTGGAGACAAGGAATGTATGCATCCATTGACGCGGGGTTGGTTACCTGGGGTTGTTCCAATAACTGGGCTTCAAGATGTCAAAGCTTCAAATACCCACTCGCTCTGGGGCTATCTATATATCTGGTGTCCTCGGGTTCTGGATGTAGAGTTCCAAGTCGACACGTCGCTTTGCAAACCTGTGGACTCATCTCATCGCCTTATTGAACCAAACATTTTTGCAACTATGGATAAGGAAACATCGTTGGCCGAATTGGAGACGGTGCCCGCCGTTCGTGGGAACCAAAGTCTCCCCGCAGCTCCCGTCTCTTGGATTGAATCCAAGCTCAAGCCCAAATCAATCCATCACCGTTACCCTTTCAGAGGAAAGGCCCTCCTGTGGATGACCTGCGCCTTTGGAAGTTTAGGTGATGCCCTGTTTGGATTTGACCAGGGTAAGACCTCCTACCGACCCAGTATTCCTAAAATACCGCGGTGCGTGTCCGTTCCAACCCCTGACATGGAAAGACAGGTATCGTCGCCGGTCTCCTGGTCAATCCAGTTTTCATATCTAGATTCTTCAGCGACTATGGCGGCGCTGACGGAACTGACCACCACATCGACCCAAACATCACCGGCATTCTTGTGGCATGTCTCCAAGTCTCGGCCGCCGTCGGATCCCTGATTGCCGGTAGTCTGGGCGATATGATGGGCAGGAAGAAGTGCGTTCGTTTGGGCGGTCTCATCTACCTCGTCACCGCCTTCATTCAAGGGTTTGCCCCAGACTACAAGACTTTCATCATCGGCCGAACCATGCAGGGATTGGGTGTCGGTTTTCTTTCTATGACGGTCCCGGTGATCCAGACCGAGATTGCTGCGCCGCATCGCCGAGGCTTGATGGTGGGAGTCGAGTATACATTCCTCATTGGTGGTTACGCACTGTCGACTTGGGTCGACTTTGGTTTCTACTATCTGCTTCCTAAAACGGAGTCCTGGCAGGGGCCTTACTTCATCCAGATGGGATTTTCTGCTCTCCTTGTTGCCATGTCCTTTGTCCTCCCCGAAACCCCCCGCTGGCTTGCCCGGAACGGCTTTACCCAGGAGTGCCTCCAGACCATTGCCGACTTACATACGCCGGACGGAGACACCCAAGCGCAACACGTCCAACAGGTCATGCTGGAGATCGACGAAGCCGTACGGTACGAGGCAACTCTTGGGCAGTCCAGCTGGCTGGAGATGTTTACACGCTACCGCAAGCGCACCCTTGTCGGCATCACGGCGCAAATGTTTGCCCAGCTCAACGGCATCAACGTCATCTCCTTCTACCTCCCTTCAACGTTAGCCAAAGCCGGCTGGAGCGTTGAAAAGTCGTTGCTTTATACGGCCGCTAATTCTATCCCTTACGTTGCTGCCACTATCATGACTTGGTGGCTGGCCGATAGATGGGGACGACGACCACTCTTGATCCTTGGCGGTAAGTTATGTTTCCATCATGGATACTTGCTGGTCTTGTTCAATGAGTACACTACTAACGGGGAAAATATAGGCATTCTCATGGCTATCGCCCTGTGTATCGTTTGCGCCTTCACCGAAGCCGCCATTGGCGCCAATGTACGTGCGCCCGGTATCTACGCGTTTGTCATGATCTACAATGCCATCTATGGTTTCACCTGGGGCCCTATTCCCTGGCTACTGCCCGCTGAGGTATTTCCCCTGCGGGCCCGAAGCAAAGGCATGGCGCTCGCTACATGCTCAAATTGGGCATTTAACTTTGTCATCGGCATGTCGGCGCCAGATGCATTCGCAGGCATCGGGGGCTACTACTACGTTATCATCGCGGGTTTCTGTCTCATCTCGGTCGCTCTCGCGTACTACTTCTACGTCGAGACAGCAGGCCATACCCTCGAAGAGATTGCGCTGGCATTTGGGGACAAGGCTTTTGCGGCGGATGACGATGTAGTCTTGGCGTCGACGCATTTGACCCACGAAGGGCGAAACTAAAGATTCGTTGGGCCCTGCGACCAAGATCTTTACGACATGACCCTGTTTGGCCTTCTTGAATGCATCTTATGCCTGCTCAAAGTCCACCACACCACTCATAAGCTTCTTGACCTGGACAATACCACTAGCAACGAGTCCGATCGCCAGCTTATAATCGCCAGGTTCGTATCGGAAACTTCCCTTTGCTATAACCTCTTTTTGACACATTGCCATTATAGGGAAGGCGATGTTCGATTTACTCATGCCACCTTGAACATACACACCTCCTGTTTTCACAACATGAAGGCTCGCTTGGGTGGAAGGCTCAGCTCCAAACACGTCAATACGGCATCCGCGTCATCCTTAAGATCGCAGGGTAACCCTAACCCTCTGGGTGGGCTGTGGTCCTGATGTGGAACTTCTGATGGCATGTTGTCGATAATATGAGTTGGGTTGGATGGCGGATAGTCTTCAGAGACAGTCGTGTAGTCTCACGTTGAGACGACAGGTCATCATGATATTATTGGAGCAATCTCGATGCAGATGGGTATGACCGCTTTCTGGCCCTGGCTTGAGAATGGCACATGTTAATATGCAGAGAATCAAGCCT
Source organism: Microcera coccophila (assembly GCA_024112705.1). Lineage (NCBI taxonomy): Eukaryota > Fungi > Ascomycota > Sordariomycetes > Hypocreales > Nectriaceae > Microcera > Microcera coccophila. Next base: position 12,273 of record JAMYIC010001125.1, read on the forward strand.
TAGCGTCACACGTTCGGCGTACTCATCGCCCTCCTCGCAATGTCCAAGCATGTCCCGCACTCTATTTAGGCTGGTTTTGCCACAACATCCGACGGAACCCCTTCGTTGTGGACACTCATAGAGCCCTTGAGCTATCGTAAAAATATAAGTTGTCAACTGTAGCTATGTTTAATTAGACAGTTCTATCCCTACGGGAAGCACCTACCCGCGAATCCCACGACGTACTACCGTTACGTGTCGTCTCAGCTTTACTCCGGTGGGTTTGAGTGTTTTCGTGGCTAGATTCCGGACTCCATCGTGCAGAATAGCTGGCAGAATTGCTGATCGCGGATGCTCCGGTTCTCTACGGTGCTTGGGCATCAGACCCCTAACAGACCCCCTTAACTTGTTTGTACTTGGGCTAACCTAGAACCTCACGCCAAGATTGGAGCGCTCCAGGTGCCGGGCAGGGTTCATTACGTAGCAAGAACAGCATGTTAACATGGAGCACGAAAATAGGGAAGAGATGTTTTCACAATTGACCAGTCACTTGAACAACATTATCAGAGTCTTCAAAAACTAACCATCAGGACAAACCTCGCATCTGCGATTGGGCTTGCTCACAGGGTCATCTCCATAGATAGTCGGCCCGTTAGCGAGGATTACCTGGCATGTCACGTTACAGCCTTTGCCATAACCCAAGAACGGGATTGCCCACAATCCTCCGGTCACGAAAAATAGCCCCGAGGACACAAGCATTGAAAAGCCGAAAGAAAACCGGGCCAGGTTGTGTTTATGAATCACATATGCATGCATTCATGATAGGACGAGAAACACCCTAATTGGTGGGGACAGAATCTCGGAAATTATCACGCCAAGTCTAAGCTTGGCCAGCTCTCTTTTTTCTTTTAAAAAATGAAAGGAAAAAAAAA
>JAMYIC010001126.1:5478-16320 GCA_024112705.1 Microcera coccophila
TCCTAGGCTCTCATCTTGTGTTTGAGTTTCCTCTCCGGGTGTGTGTTCGGTTTGTTCCGGTTCGATGGGCGTCGATTCGGTTTCCTCTTCATCTCCCGAGGTATTCGCCCCTTCGATATCGACATCCTCCGCCTCCGCCAAAACCTCCTCATCACTACTGCTCCCATCCACGCCCTCATGCGTCCCTAACCCTCCCTCCTCCAACTCATCCCTCAAAGCTGCCATCTCCGCCAGACTCGTCCCCAGCAGCACCGCCCTCCTCCCCAGATCCCTCACCCAGCCAATCTCTACGTGATTCAGCTCGCCCCTGGCTGGCAACCGCGCGAGCAAAGCCCAGATCCACCGACTGGTGCGCTCGGGGAGAGAGTATCCACGGCGGAGGAACTTACCACCGAGAAGGATGCGTATAACGCTGATGATTGTATCTTTCGACATGAGAGCTAGTTGAATGGGGTGAGGGTCGGTGGTGCGTAGGAGACCTGCCCAGGTGGATTTGTTGCGATCGTAGGGGGCGGCGTGGGTACGTTGAGCAGATGAGAGACGAGATGCGGCATTTGGAGGAGGGTTCCTGTTTAGGATAGTTCGAAGCTTCAGATACTGATCCCTCAACGAAGCAAAGTATTCCTCATGAAGCGAAAGCTCCTCGTCGAAATCACCATCATCCTCGTATTCGCCCTCCTCATACTCGCCATTGAGCGACGTCTCTGGCAGGCCTATGAAAGCTCCATCCTCGTAGTAACCCCTCGAGTCTCCCCTCCCGGTGTCGTATATGCTTCGATCGACTGGTTGGTCGCCGTCATCATCTGATAAACCGTCCTCTCTCTTCAAATCAGCGGGCAGTTGCGGCCCAATCTGAACCTTGGGCGCGACGAGCAAGTGAGGAATGCCATTAGCTTCTTGCCTAGAATACTCACCAGATCAGCACGCGGGTTCTGCCGGTTGCGAAATCTTCAGCGACGGTAACTTGTCAAGGCGGAGTAGAGGAGCGCAAAGGGAAATATTTACCTCACGGAGTAGAGATATGCCATGGCGTCAGCATCATCCTCAAAGTCAGACTCTTCGCCCGCAGGGATCGTGGTCGCGTTGGCGATGTTGGAGAAGACATATTTCTGGCCCCAGGTCGGGTCGATGCCAGAGCTCTGATGCTGTCGGGTCTTCGCGTTCTGCCTCTTTGATCGCTTCGGTTCAGGCTCGGGGATTTCACCATCGTCAAGGTCTTCGAGCTCTCGTTTCGCTGCCATGTTTGGCGTCGATACTAGTAGCAGGAGTGTATTTCAGTGTTGGTTGTTTGGACCTAATCTAGAAAGCTGCCTGGAAAATAATTACGGGGGCTTATCGATAAAAGATCGGGCCTAGCGCCACCAGGCATCGTCACTTTTTGAAGCTCCAAGACATGCCACTCACAACATTAATGGTGAATTATTTACAATGAGCGCCGCTCTCGTGCGCCGCTCGGTCTCCAAGGCTCGAACCGGCTGTAAAATCAAACCTCGAACATGGCGGAGCGCTGTCGCGCCGCAAATCCAGACTCAATGGCGGTTTAACAGCAGCTATAACCATTTCGTCGAACTTGGTATGCTAATACCAAACCTCAAGCTCTCGATCTCCACTGACACGCAAACTAGGTGAATCCGCGGAAACACGAAATTCTCCCCTCACTCAACCCCAGAAAGATGCGACACCTTTCAATCTAGCCGTCAAGGACAACATTGCCACCGCGGACTTCCCAACACAATGCGCCTCGCACATCCTCTCGTCCCACCCCTCCCCCTTCGAAGCCACGATCGTTCGCCAAGTGCGCGCCCATGCAGCATCTGTTATAGGAAAGACGAACATGGATGAGTTTGGGATGGGGTCCCATTCAATGAACTCCATACATGGACCGGTGCGGAATCCGTTGGCTGAAGGAGAAGACGTCTCTGCCGGAGGAAGCTCTGGTGGAAGTGCTGTCGCTGTGAAGTTGGGAGATGCGGATATTGCGCTGGGTACAGATACGGGCGGCTCCATCAGGCTCCCGGCAGCGTACACAGGGACGGTGGGTTATAAACCGAGCTATGGGATGCTGTCTCGTTATGGTGTTGTTCCATATGCCAATTCCTTGGATACGGTTGGTCTATTGGCCAATGACGTCCGGCCAATTTACGACCTCATCTTCAACACCAATATTTACCAAGAACACGATCCCAAAGACCCAACGTCATTATCAACCACTTTTCGACAACGATGCGCCAAGTCATTTCCCTCAACTCTCCCCGACCTCTCCAAAATCAACATCGGTATCCCTCGAGAATACAACATTTCCGAGCTAGATCCTGCTATCCGCCAAGCTTGGATTGCGGCAGCTTCTGCCCTCGAGGCCCAGGGCGCCCAGCTAGTCCCTATATCCTTGCCCTTGACCAAAGAAGCTCTCTGCGCCTACTACGTTCTCGCCCCCGCAGAGGCTTCATCCAACCTGGCCAAATATGATGGTGTTCGATACGGCGTCCGAAGCGAGGAAAGCGATGCAGTTGGCGAAACCTTGTACTCTGAAACCCGCGGAACTGGATTCGGCGACGAAGTCAAGCGGAGGATTTTGCTCGGAACGTACAGTCTCAGCTCAGAAGCCATAGACAATTACTTTATCCAGGCGCAAAAGGTCCGACGGCTAATCCAACGAGACTTTGACAAGGTCTTCAAACTCGACAACCCACTTTACGAACCGAGGCAGTTCGACTTGAGTGATATAGCCGAAGCGGTAGGAATGGAGGATAAGCACGGCCCGATGCAGGTGGATTTTATCCTCTGTCCTACGGCACCGACTTTCCCTCCGAAATTCAGTGAGATCGAGCAGCAGAGCAGCGTGGATGTATATATGAACGACGTCTTCACGGTGCCGGCGAGTCTGGCCGGATTGCCAGCGGTAAGCGTTCCGGGGAAGATTGAGGGAAGCAAGTTTCCAGCTGGTCTGCAGCTTATTGGGCAGTATTGGGATGACCGGAGGGTACTGCTCATGGCAGAGAGGCTAAGCGAAGCTGTGAATGTGTAGAAATTGTAGCACTACTGAGCATGCTGGGTGCTCTTGTTGTATAGCGTATAAACTAACTCCATCTAAATAGAGTTACAATAACTCTTGTCAAATAGAAGCGCATTTGTATCATCCAGCTTCTCGGTGTTTGTCCCATCGCGCTCAGGGAAAAGCTTCTTCGAGTTTCCCTAATCCTTTGACCATGAAGGTAACCTCGCGCTTTGAAGGCCACCAAACCGATAAGTGGAGTAATCATACCACGGAGTTCATGGGGCAATAGGCTCGAGTCGATGTGCGTCGCCGTAGCTCAAGGCTCTTTGCCCAATATACATCGTCCAAAGATTCAAGCATCCCCTTAATCAACCTCGGCAAATATTGTAGACTCAAGTGCACACCTGAGTCTTTTCCGTATCGTCGGGATTGCTGGGCGAGCCTATGTAGCCCTAATGAAATAGCAGGTTTCGGCGAGCTAGGGCTGGCGATGCTGTCCAGTTGTCTAGTGTTTCAAGCTACCAACTCAGCTATTTTCTCACGGCGATCGGCTTCGACTTCGGCTGCGGCTGCGGCTGCGACTGCGACTGCGACTGCGACTGCGACTGCGACTGCGACTGCGGCTACTGCTCGGACTTCGTCTCTCGCCCTCCTCGCGATCCACATCCATCCCATCGCTCTCCACACCCTCTGCACCATTCTCGTGCCCCTTCTCCTCGTCATCCTCCTCTAGCAAGTCCTCTAGGTCACCTAGCGGACTAACCCTCGGCTCCAAGACTTCCGCATCTTCCAAGGCCTCTCTTTTCGTCATCTTCCATAGACTCGTCGCACAGACTCGATCCTTCGTCAACAAGTCATCCACAAACTCATCCACAAACGTCAAAGTCGTCCCCGCGCGCGCCTTCCTCCTCAACTTCCTCCGGTCCTCCAGAAAGGGCTCCAGCATCAGATACACATCCTTCGCCTGCCGCGTCAACCGCACGTAGAAGCAGGCCAGCGCGCGGAGGTACTTGAAGGCCTCGCCGCCGTATTGGAGATATTCGTGGAGGATCTTGTCGCCGGGCGCAAGCTCGAGGAGCTTGAAGGCCAGGCAGAGGAATGGGCTGGGCTTTTGCGTCGCGCCGTGGGTTCCGCCGATGAAGTTGACGTGCTCGACGACGCGGTCGACGATGTCGGCTTCGTTGAGCGCGAAGCATTGTTCCTTGTAGAAGTATGAGTCGACGATGCGATCCTTGACGGCCTTCTCCATGATGGTGGCTGGGTTGAGACCGTTGGGCGCGAGGGCAGCGTTTGAGCCGCGCTCATCGAGGAAGCGCCGCGCATCGGCGTGGACGGTATCTGATTTGTACATTGCGGTAATATCGGCTTTGCAGCTGAATGGCGATGGTGGGGTTGGAGCTTCATCATGGTGTTGCTGGAAAAAAAGTAGGGAAGCCTCCGATAAGATTGTTGCTGGGTCAACCGTGTCAACAGACCACACACAACCCAGGTCTTGATCGACGACGACGATGATGATGAAACTTCCAAAGCTCATGTACGAACCAGAGATTAACTCCAATTCTCCTTTCCAAATTCACATCATTTATTAAATTTCGCGCACACATCAAAATGGGGAAACTACTTCTCACATCGTCACAAGTCAATGTCCTCATCACCACCATCATCGGTAGGTTGCATGCGCTCTGCCTCATTCCAGCGAACTGACATGGTCATTCTCAAAGTCCTTTCTTGTACACTTGCGCTCTTTCTCAGCGGCTACGTCATTCAACAGCGAACATTGCGCGAGCTACGCATCGCCATTAAACCACGTCCTTCTCGTTCCTCGCCAAAAGCCTCACCCAAGGTGTACCTACCTGACCGATTCAAGGAAACAACAACGGAATTGGAGGATGGCACAGTTGTGGTAATCGAGAGCGAGGCAGAATTTGAGGCGAAGGAACAGCAACAGATCATCGAAGTCAAGCCCACGCTGCCTGAGCAGGAGAGCCCGGAGGGAGAAGAGGCCGAGGACGAGATCGAGGCTGTCGAGGGGCTCAAAGTCAAGGTGTCTGAGATTGCAGGCGGCGTAGAACATCCAGATCCGTCGGTCAAGAGCGAAAAGCCGATTAGCAGGGCAGAGAGACGGAGGTTGATCAAGGAGGAGATTAGGAGGCTGTCGCAGGCAGACAAGCCAATATACTATCAGCGGCGACTGTGGTAAGATCGGGTCAAAGGTCAGGGTATGTAAGGATACGGTTATTTTACGACAATCTGAGCGTTGGTTTAAATTACTATAGATGAATTTCGATGCTGCCCACATTTATGCAAGAATCCTTCCTCTCAGTGAAGCCTGACAGGTTATGTCCAGAAGACTGTTGACTTTCACCATAGCCCCCGGATATGTAACGCCACCATTACTTTCCCTCGTATCTTGAAACCAGTCTCTCATGAATATACGCCTGAAATACTTAACCTCAATGTCCGCTATATTGTCGACGAATCCGACATGACCGCTACTCACCGGTGAACAGTTCTCCTATTACCTCTCTTTTGAATAGGCACCACGGCTGTTAAGCCCACGCGTCTATTGAGGTTAGGAGACGATGCAAGTTTTCGAGAGAGCCCCGGAGGATAGGCGACATGACTTCTACAGTTCTTTTGCCGGTTCTTGTGGGTTCATCATGTCTCCTACATCAGAGCAACTACTTAACAATGTGTACATAGCCAGTCCTAGGCTTGGAAAGGTACAAGCGTGAAGAATAACACGAGCTTTTAACATAAGCGATAAGTCATGGTTGATGGCGTTCGGGTACAAAAGGACAAAGGACAACCAGACACCTGAAAGATATATCAGTGGGCACTTGGAGCATAAATTGGACGAGGTGAAACAAACAAGAGTGATAGCGTTTCGAGGTAACCAAGCATCTGCGATAAATCCAGCAAAAGTCCTCTTTCCTTTCCCTATATCTATTATCTACTCAGGCCTCGATTATTATACCATTAATGCAAGAGGTTTCTTTTTTTTTTTTTTTTTCTCTTTTTTTTTTCGAAGGGGGTGGGGGATACTCATGCTAGGCTACAGCTACGAGAAGTGCCGGGTTGTCACGTTGAAAAACAAATATCCAGATCATCTCTCCTGGCATACCCGGCGGTTAGCAACTAACTAGTCTTGCCAATCACGCCAACCCTCCTATCTTTACTATAAAGCCCTGAACTGTTTTCCTAAATGATTCGATAGGGTATCGGTCGATTTGATCTTCAGCCCCAAGATTCCCCATGACAGCGGGGTTAAATTTCGCCAACGCTTCAAGCGCTCGGCTGTTCGCCTTGTTATGCATACAGGCCAACGATTCCGGATCTCGATTTGAGCCACGCCGAGCTAGGAGTAATAAGGCGTCTTCCGTGCCTCTTTCGTCCGTTTGTCAGTCTGATCGCGCATTATCCGAAACCTAATATCCCTATCAATTCTCCACATGCAAATTGCAGGTCTCTTACTCAAAGCAGACAAGTCATTTTCCCCCTACCTTGATGTTTGCTTTTGGCTTATCAATGTGTGGATGCACATAGTTGTCAACGCTACTGTGTTGGTGCCCAACCTTGAGAGAAGAGACAGCAAGGTGCCCATCTTTCTCAGAGGAGTTCCGATCTCTAAAGTCGGTGGTACCCAAAGTTCCAATATTCGTGGCCTGACTTTGGTTCGACATTCCTCTTTTTGGAATGCTGTTCGTGAGATGCACTTACAGTCCAACAGTGCGTCAGCCCTAAAAGGAGCTTTTAGCACGAACCATCATGCTCAGGGCGAGGACGCCACCGATGCCTATGCAACTATTCGGGGCTCGTCGATCAGGGGATTGGCTTTGGATCAGATCAAACATCCATTTGGAATATTTTTGCAGATGGCATTGTCTTCCCCACCGCCAAGAGTAAGACATGAGGCGAACGACTATGAATACGGCGGGTGGAACGCGTCTGGAACCGCTTTAACCACACCACCTTTCATGTCAAATGAGGCCTTCAAGTCCGGCCTCAAAAAGGAGCTGGCAACAAGGTATGCGGACATGCATGCGGCCGCCTCGAAGTGGCCTCTGAAAAATGAAAACCCCGTTTGGGCTCTGAGACTGCCCACCAAGTTGCTTGGACTTTGTAATTTTGGATTTAGCTTTGCCAGGGAGCATTGAAAATGCGAGGTCGCGTAGCATCACCACCATCAAACCCCGCACCAGATGACTTCAAAAATGCAATTATCCCCCACAGATCCAATATCTATGACGGCGTTCAAGGCGAAGGTGATCATTTCGTGGGGGACAGATGGTCCTCGTTTCTTTCTCTCGCTGTGAAGCTGAAAAAAATCTTGGGGTGATACTGCACTAACCAGTGCACATTGTGTAACCCACAATACGCTGTTGGTGTGAAGTGAGTAGGCAAAGATGCCTTCGGCTTCCATGCTTGTGTCGCAAGAGTAGCGACGAGCTCGGCTGCCTTGCAATCTCCCAGACGTTTCCGAAGCAAGCTTTGCGGCTGAAAAGTCCTCGTTGCAGCCCCTTGCGCCGAAGAGTTGCATGCTTGCTTCTGTGCTCGAAGCTAAAAAGACAACATAGGGCGAGCCGCAGGTGTTGTGTGCCGTTGAGGTTGCAACATAGACAGTGCGGCTCCCCCTTGCATCGACTTCCGAGGTTGTGACGGCAATCGGAAGTAAAGCTATTGGTTCATTGTTTCGGGCAGCCTGCAAGTCCTCAAGGCGACGAAGACGGGTGCATACGTTGGTGGCGGCATAGTTGGAATGCCGACGCTCGTATTCATCTCAGATAGGTGTGATTTTCGAACGGGCTGTTGCATTTGGACGAGGCTTTTGTAACACACATCTTGTCCTATGATACCAAGGACATCTTGAATTTTCAGCATCAGAGAACGTGGGGGGGCAATTCTCGAGTTGGTTGCCGTGTATAACCATCACCGTAGCATCTGCCTCCGAGCAAGACTCCATATCTCGCATCTTACTGGTTATCTTCTTGCCGACTTGAAACGACAAAAAGCAAACCAATACGTGGTCGACCTCCGCACACGAACGCGGTGCACTTTCGTTGAACTAAGCAGCCTCTTATCGCAGTCGAGCAATGGAGTTGTTCTAGTCCCGAAATGCACCGCCTCGTTTTCGAACCACAAAACCAATCTTTCGAACACTGGGTAGCACCGACTCAAGTCCTCTTTGGCCAACCTTGGTTCAAGCGTGACAAGTATGGTCAATTTGGGTAACATCTTTGTTCTGCCACTCTCGTTCCCTCGAGAAGTCGGAGCACAGTATTGATTCAATAATTTACGTTGTGAGGCCTAGATCTGCACGATTGGTACGGTGAGCAAGGGAAGACCAGGTAGGATGGGATGCTTTTCTTCATACCGTCATTGTGATACGAATCGATAGTGCAATACTGAATAATCGTGCATGATTCGACAAGGATTTTGGGGGAAATGAAACTCATCTGTATTAAATGACATGTCTCGAGCATTGTCGTTAGCGGGAATTCCGGCCAACCATTGACTTGGTGCAAATTTGCCCCCTCCCCCCTGGTTTCCCGTTAGCCGAGGCAGTTCTCGAATTCCTGTCATTGAAACAGCACCTCCATCACTGATGTGTGTTAGACACCCAATAATTCCTGAGATGAGGAATTGGCCATGGCTTGAGGTATTGACACGCGTAGTCCTTGTCCCCCTTGTCCTAGCGCGATGATATGTTCTAGGGGACTGAGGCCATCTCCCATGCGCATTGGATTGCCTTACGATATGACACGTAATTTTCAGGCCCGGCCTCTCACAACTTGAGCAGATATTGGCCTGAAGCCACTTGGGCTAGACCAGGAGAGCATGTCCAGTCTTTCAATGCCCAAACATGGGTGACGCGTGAGGGCCGTTCTACGACCGAATCGCCATTGCATCAGGCTCTCGTCCTTCCAATGCTGCCACGGAGACTACAGCAAGAGCCCAATCGTGTCTCAAACGCATACGAGGGTCGGCCCGTCCTTTGTTCCCGCAGTTCGGGTGTGTCCCGGGGCCGGAGTGGATCAAGGCTCGGTGTCGCGAGGGTCTCGGAACCCGCGCAGCCCTTCGACATTTACATCCGTTGTTTCCGCTGGCCACCTGACGTGCTGACTTTTCAAACTTGAGAGTCAGCAGCTTTTTGATGTTTAGAGTACCGGGTTTACTTACCTCAGCCTCGAGCCTTCTCTAATTTTCCTGAATATTCATAATCCCCATTACACGAGATCGATTCATTGATCTGCCGTTTCCCAAGGGCATGGTTCCGACGTCCCCTGAAACCCGTTGACATGAGGCTTGCAACAATGAACATCAACCTAGATCCCGGCATTTCATAGCATATCCTATAATTGCCAATCCTAGAATGAGACGTGTCTTGCCGAGACAGCCATTGATAACAAGTCGCTGCCTAGCACAACCCAGCTATGTCGTACAGTCTTCGCTTGCCTGCCTGTTGCAGCGTGCGGGAACCCTCCGACCCCTCTCGAATTTCGTGAATACCAGCCGGAGAGATTAGTCGATCAAGGCGGTCGATCAAGGCTGTCGAAGGGGTCTTTGTGACTCAATTTTGGCGGCCTGAACCCACAGAAAGAGTCGCCACGTCCAGAGCTGCGATGTGCAGGGCGTCATAGACATCCGAAGAGGCTGACGGCCGTCGCGTCAGCTGCTATTCATCATTCTGGCTCGGAGCACGAGCCCTTAACGGTGAAATTAGACGTCGTGAATGGGTGTGCGGAATAGTTGCCCCTGAGATGGGAAATAGGCATCCAACGCGAATCGAGGAGCTATAGACGGACTGGTCAGATGTCTGTATTAAGCAGCAGTGGCGGTGGTGATTGTCAGCAGGTAGAATGACTCGGAAGCCGAGGGAACTCAATTTCCGTCGAGTCATCCATTCATAATATGAAATGGTATCATCGACTTTTCGCTGTGGCCACACGTTGCAACTGCGATTCGGCGCAAGCAAGAGGTCCGTTTTTCATTCGCCGTGTTGTCTGTGGACGTGATTCGAACTAGAGAGAATAGGGGCTGCCGCATTCAAGGCTTGGTGAATCATAGGTCTGGTCTTCTCGTTCCTGGAGCGACTCCTTAATAATTCCGGGTACTCTCCTTTTATCTAGGAGCCGTTCACTTGATGCGGTTGGATACGGTGATAGCAAGTGGCAAGCTGAGATGCTCACCTGGATTCAGCCAATCATTCCGGTGCCACCCGGGGCGTTATTCTGCGGGCGTTATATCTTAAGTTTCAAACCCTAGGCCTCAATTTGTCTCAAGCTGCAAAGAGCCGATGGCCTGAAAGGCAACGAAAGCGGGTGAAACCATGGACAGAGCAATGGGCAAGGCGGTAGAAGCCTGTGATGAGGCAGCGGAACCGTGGAACCCGAGAAGCAATCTGACTCCCGGGTAGGGTTTTTTTTTGCAGGGACTCGGTTGTCTCAGGCCAACATCGAGATACTCAAAAGCGAGCGAGTACTGGCTTTTATAGCTGTGATGCGGAAGGGAGGTGGTTGCGAGTTGGAAACGGTAGGTTGAGCTGTAGCTACAGGTAGAAGTTGAGAAATGGCGTGGAACGTTGGCTGAATACTGGGCTGGCAGTTGTGGGGGAAGGGGAAAGTGGAAGAAAGTCACGACTGAATGGTTGCATGGGCAGGCAAACTTCGTCTCACGCACAACTTCAGCGGAAATTTGTCACACGGTCAAACGACATCAGTTGAGGTGCCAATGTGAAATAAAAATGCAGATATACCCTTCAAACCTGGGCGAGAGAAACTGTTCACAACCACCGGGTAACTGCGTGATTAGGCTATCACAATTACAACCTGGGAGGAGGGGGGGGG
>JAMYIC010001129.1:0-14260 GCA_024112705.1 Microcera coccophila
TGAGCAGCGCCGCATGACAGATTGGTTCGAGAAAAGAAACCCCGCATGTTCATAGCTTAGTGCCTCCAAAAGGGACAACGTTATAGACGGGCTAGATAATATGGGATATGAACCCCCTTGTCTCATCCCTGAGTTCATCATCGTGATCTGCTCTCCAAGAAAAACCGGTGGCTCTTTCAATGGACGAACCCATTGCCATCATCGGTCTGGATGCTAGGTTTCCTGGCCGAGGGGATACCGCTGAGAGATTCTACGAATCCCTTCTCGCCGGCCGCTCTGCCCACGCCCAAGTCCCGCCGGAGAGATACAACGCCGATGCATTCTGGCATCCCGATGGCGAAAGAAGCGGCTCTGTGAGTGCCAACAAACATGTCAAGGTTTATTGTCCTGACATCCACAGACTCGCGCCAAACATGGTCACTACCTCGAGGGCAGCATCGCTGCTTTTGATGCGCCTTTCTTCTCCATCACACCTGCCGAGGCACGGGGCATGGACCCTCAGCAGAGGGGGATGCTGGAGTCGGTGTACAAAGCCATCGAGAATGGTGAGTTGCAGCGTTGTGTACGGTACAGCTGCTGACATGGTCCAGCCGGAATCTCCCTTTCCAAAGCGGCCGGGTCCCAAACCGGGGTGTATGTCGGTTGCTTCACCTCGGACTACAATGACATGACGGTCAAAGACTTGGATGTACCGTCCAAATACGCGGCTACTGGCACGGTAGCCAGCTTGCTGAGCAACCGCGTCTCCTGGTTCTTCGATCTTCGGGGCCCGAGCATGACCATCGACACCGCGTGCTCGAGTAGTCTGGTAGCAGCGCACGAGGCTTGTATGAGTCTGAAACTTCGAGAGATATCCATGGTGAGATTTTAGTTGCCTTGGCTGCTTCCGCATGTGACTAACTCGAACAGGCTATTGTCGGTGGATGCAATCTGATCCTTACCCCTGAAATGACCCTGAAGCTGGGTGCGGCTGGGGTCTTGGGCCCCGATGGGAAGTCATACAGCTTTGATCACCGAGGCAATGGCTACTCTCGGGGAGAGGGCTTCGGCGTCTTGGTATTGAAGCGAGTTTCGGATGCAATTCGCGACGGCGATGTAATCCGTGCCGTGATCCGAAACTCCTCCACAAACTCCGATGGCAGGTCACCTGGCATTACACAGCCTACCAAGGCCGGACAAGCCCAACTCATTAGACACGTCTACACAAGAGCCGGCTTGGATCCCTCGCTGACGCGCTTCTTCGAAGCACATGGAACGGGCACTCCGATAGGAGACCCGATCGAGGCCAGTGCTATCAGTGAGATCTTCACGCCACATCGAACTTCCGAGCAGCCCCTCTACGTTGGTGCCCTTAAAAGCAATGTAGGGCACCTTGAAGGAGCAGCTGGAGTTGCTTCGATCATCAAAGGGGTCTTCACCCTAGAACACGGTGTCATACCCCCCAATATCTGGTTCGAGAGAGCCAACCCCAAAATACTGGATTCGTGGCACCTGAAGTTTCCAACGGAGCCGACACCTTGGCCGCAATCAGGGTTGCGTCGAATGTCCCTCAATTCATTTGGCATCGGGGGTAGCAACGCCCACATGGTCATGGACGATGCATTAAACTTTCTCAAAAATCATCGCCTTGTTGGCAAGCATCGAACCCAAGCTACCCCAAGACTGACGAATCCGCCTATGCTGCCCTTGGTAAACAGTAAGCATCTACTTTCTGCGTTGACAGAATAGGAATATTAGGCTAACGCTGCGAACAAGGTCTTTCAAACGGGTTCCATCACCCACCTGAGAACGGGGTGACCGTGGAGAATGAGCAGAGCGAAGCAAGAACGCAGCTGTTCCCTATATCTTCACACGACCAAGAGGGCGTCTCGCGTGTCCGGCAGGGTATGGTGGAGTATCTTTCCAACCGCCCGGTCGCGCATGAGAATCATCAACAATTCTTTGACGATTTGAGTTACTCACTCACTTCCAAGAGAACCCATCACGCTTGGCGGACTTTTGGAGTGGGCCAATCTCCGAGAACATTGCCAAAAGCCTTCGCAGACTCTAAAGCACCCGTCAGGGTCAAATCGGAGCCGCGTTTGGCTTTCATCTTCACTGGCCAAGGTGCTCAATGGCCCGCTATGGGCATCGAGTTGATGACCTATCCAACTTTCCAACAGAGCCTTCTCGAGGCAGACGAGTATCTAAGTAACCTGGGCTGTCCTTGGTCACTCACATGTAAGTCGAACTATCACAAGATGACGCCTCTCGCTGACTGTCGTTCTAGATGAGCTTGCAAAAGACGGCGGCGCCTCTCGGATCGACGATCCAGAATTCTGTCAGCCCATATGCACCGCTCTTCAAATTGCTCTGGTAGATCTCCTGGCCGGTTGGGATATTCATCCACATGCTGTCACAGGACACTCTTCAGGCGAAGTCTCCGCTGCTTATGCCGCCGGCACAATCTCACGAGAAGCTGCCTGGAAAGTCGCATATTTCCGTGGAAAGCTAAGCGCCAAGTTGTGCAATTCTGAAGCACTGCCACCAACAACCATGGCGGCAGTTGGTCTCGATCTAGAAGAGACCAAAGCTTGTATCGAGATCATCAACCAGAGAGGTGATGAGGGCACTTTGGAGGTTGCATGCATGAACAGTTGGCAGAGCCACACTGTTAGCGGGGCGGTCGGGAAGATCGACGCGTTGGTTGAGATGCTGACCAGCCAAAAGAAGTTTGCCCGCAAGCTCAACGTCAAAATCGCCTACCACTCACAATACATGAAACCCATGGCTGAGGAATACGATCAATTGATGGGGAGCCTTGAGGCTGGAACGACCAAGACCCCTTACAAGCCCCGATTCTACTCCTCGGTGCTCGGTCGCGCGGCGACTGATTCGGAAATTCAAGATGCGTCTTACTGGGTTCGGAACTTGGTGTCCCCTGTTCGATTTTGCGAGGCGGTCACTGAGTTACTCACGGGATTGGTAGAGGCTCAAGTCCCTAACGGAGACGGTGTCGTGCCATCTCCCATGGCCATTACAGACGTCTTGGAGATTGGTCCTCACAGTGCGTTGAAGGGACCATTTGGCAACATCGCCAAGCGAGCGCAAAAGTCTGATGCGGTAGAGTATCACTCTTTGTTGAAGAGGAAAGTCTCCGGCATAGAGAGTGCACTGGAAGTGACAGGCTCTCTGTTTTGTCGCGGCCACAACGTCAACTTACGCGAGGTCAACGACTCCAGCAAGGCAAGGAAGGACCCGCTCATGCTGACAGACCTCCCTTCGTATCCCTTCAACCATTCGAAGGAGTACTGGCTTGAGAGCAAGCGGAGTCGAGACTTTCGCTTACGCCGAGTTGGTCGCCACGAACTACTCGGCGCACCGGTCCTCGATTGGAACGAAAGCAATGCTGTTTGGCGAAACTACATCAGGACCTCGGAGAACCCATGGATTGAGGATCATAAGGTGTCTGGAGAAATTCTCTACCCAGCGGCCGGCATGCTTGTGATGGCTATCGAAGCCAGTAGACAGCTGGCCGACGAGAAAAAGGTGCTCCAGGGCTTCCGATTCCGAGATGTCTCTTTCCACGCAGCACTGTGCCTTCCAGACGATGACGAAGGCGTCGAATCACAGTTCGCCCTTCGACCGCATCGAGATTCTAGTCAACCTGCCAATTCGCAATGGAATGAGTTCCAGCTTTTTACATTCCAAAATGACCAGTGGGTAGAGCACTGCCGTGGATTCATACAAACTGAGTACGAATCTGAGCATAGAATCTGGGACGATGACTTCAACGACCACATGGCGTCGTCGAACTGTACTCAGCGGTTGAAGCATGCATCTGCCGACTGTACGGCACACGTTGCGGGTGAGATGCTGTACCAAAACTTCCATGAGTCCGGCCTTGACTTTGGGCCCACGTTTCAGACGTTGAGTGATATTCAGATTGGACCAGACCATCAAGTGCTGGCGAGGATCAATTCCTCGATCGCGGCGATCAAGAACAAAATGCCGTACCAACACGTCCAACCTCATCTCATTCACCCTGCCATGCTAGATGGAGTGGTGCATGCCAATCTCGCTCCGTTGGTGCTTGACACAATGAAAGCCCAGCAAGCTCGAGTTCCCATCTTCGCGAGCGAAGTCTGGGTCTCAGCAGCCCCCCAGGCGGCCCACGATTCATACAAGGTTACAGCCCAGACTAAACTTTGCGGCCGGCAGGAAGCTGAGTCTGCTGTTATGGCGGTCAACGCCGAGACTGGGCAGTTGACAGTCACGGCTTCAGGATTGGTCTTCAAGACCCTGCCTGGAAGTACATCTCAGGAATTACTCACTCCGTCGAAACACAGTGCTTTCAATGTTGTTTGGAAGCCAGATCCAACCTTTCTCAGTGGGCTTGAAGCTTATCAGTTGTTTGGACTGCCCATGGAGCCACAAGACGATCCCTCGAATTGGATGGAAGACTGCGAATCACTGTGTCTTCTCTACATGCAAAATTACCTGGACTCTATTTCAGGGAGTGGCATCGATCACTTGGACTGGCACCACAAACGTTATGTGTCCTGGATGGAACACGTTCGAAGTTTCTCCGCTCAGAAGCTGTCCTGCCAAGATGTCAGAGAGCTCGAGAAAAAGGTTGCCGACCGAGGCACTCCGGAGGGCAGGCTTATAATTGCGGTAGGCCAAGCTCTTCACGAAATGCTGGGCGGGCCCCGAGACCCCTTGGATGTCATATTCAAGGATAAGATCGCTGAAGACGTGTATCGATACGGTCTTGGTTCCCAACGATGCTATGTACAGCTCTGCAACTACATCGATGCCCTCGCCCACAAGAATCCAGGAATGCGCATCCTGGAGATCGGCGCTGGGACAGGAGGAGCGACTCGGCCAGTCATGGAAGCACTGACTCAAAATGGGCGGAATTATCACCACTATGACTTCACCGATATTTCGCCTTCATTCTTCGAACAAGCCAGGGATATCTTTGGCGATCAACTTGGCACGATGGGGTTCAAAGTTCTGAACATTGAGAATGACCCGCTTGAGCAGGGCTTCGCTGCGGGAGAATACGATCTCATCATCGCCGCAAATGTTCTCCATGCCACAAAAAAGATCAACGACTCGTTAGCCAATACCAGATCACTGCTGAAGCCTGGAGGAAAGCTGTTGCTGTTCGAGATCACCAGCCCTGCTGTCCTACTGGGCAGCTTTTGCTTCGGTGTTCTACCGGGGTGGTGGCTGTCAGAGGACCCGGATAGGATTTGGGGCCCCTTGATGTCGGCCGAAAGCTGGAACAGACATCTTATCGAATCCGGGTTCAGTGGTCTTGACGTTGTGTTCAAGGACTTTCCTCAATCTGCACATCAGATGAGTTCGATACTCGCGTCGACCGCCCCCCCGTCGCCGGAGCCGTTGGAGGGCGCTTCCGTGTATGTTGTAGCGGATGAGGCTTCTGAATTGCAAAGCATTGTCGCAGAGGGCCTCTCGGCTCTCTTACCCGCGCATTTTTCATGCGAGGTTGTCGCCTTGTGCAACGTACAGAGCAAGGACATCACAAAAGCCACCTGCATATTTCTCGCTGAGCTTGAAAGACCGTTCCTCAAGGACATGTCAAACGATGTTTTCGAGTCCCTTAAGTGGGTGCTAAATAACAGCAAGGCCCTGCTCTGGCTATCGCGTGGAGGCACTGCCGTCGCTCCCGCGCCAGACTTGGAATTGGCAACCGGGCTCGCACGAGTGGCTCGAGCAGAGCGTCAAGATTTCAGATTTGCTACTCTGTCGTTCAAGCAATACGCGGACGTGGAGACGATAGTCGAAAAGTGCATACAGACACTTTCCACTGTTCAGAACGGATCGGAAAACTCTTTCAAGGTTTCCGACGAGGTCGTTTACATCCCTCGCCTTGTTGAAGCTGGATATCTGACTGATCACATTCATTGTCAAACCGGAGAGTCAGAAATTGCGAAGAGGCAGCTTGGGAAAGAGTCTACCCGAGCTCTAGCTCTCGACGTCGGGGCTTTGGGGAAGATCGAAACGCTTGCGTTTGGAGACGACGTTGAGTTTGATATGCCATTGGGCGACCTGGAAGTCGAATTCAGGGTTATGGCCTGTGGGCTCAATCCGGATGATCTGTCGTCTACACAAAGCAAAATCATAGAAGCCGCCCTTGGAATGGAAGCTTCCGGTATCGTGACGAGGGTCGGATCGTCCTGCAAACTCCAAGTGGGAGACCGAGTATTCGGATTGTCTTTCAAGGGCGCGATCAAGACACATGCTCGAACCACCGAAGGCTTTCTCGCCAAGATCCCCACGACGATGACTTGGACTGAGGCAGCCTCCATTCCATTTGCCTATACCACAGCTTATGCAATCCTTTATGAGACCGGAGTTTTCCGTCAAGGAGACACAATCTTGGTTCATGCTGCCGCCAGCTCAGATGGACAAGCGGCCTTGCAAATGGCGAGACTTGCGGGAGCAGAGATTTTTGCAACCGTGAACAGCGCAGTACAGTGCAAACTCCTTGAAGATACTTACGGCATCCCTCGAGACCACATCTTCTCTGAAGCATCTGCAAAAGCCGGTGTCCACAGGCTCACCCAAGGTCGCGGTGTCGATCTCGTCCTCACGTATCACGACGCCGCGACGATTGAAAACTCGTGGGGCTACGTGGCTCCCTTTGGGCGGCTTGTTGATCTGAGGCCAGATGCGAGCGAGAAAGTCGCAATTTCTCTTCACAACACGTCTCCTCATGTCCACTTTCAGTCGTTTGATCTGAGATCTCTGGCGACGCATGACTCTGAACGCGCACAGCGGTACTTTCAGCGGATGACAGACTCCATCTTGACAGCTGAAAATGCACCGTCATGGCACACGCCAATCTCAGTGCATCCATTTTCAGAAACGCAGGATGCTTTCCGCTTGATGCAATCCGGGCAGTATAATGGGAAAGTGGTCCTTCAACCGCATGATGAAGACATGGTCCCGGTCATCCCGAGCCAGAAGCCCACAGCCAAGTTCAGTTCCGATGCATCTTATGTCATTGTGGGAGGCCTTGGAGGTCTCGGTAGATCCATGGCACGATGGATGGCTTCTCGCGGAGCCAGAAATCTCATCCTGATATCGAGGCGTGGCCCTGCTGAAGATGCAGCCAAGGATCTGATTCATGAGCTTGGGGCAGGTGGTGTCACAGTGGCTACTCCAGCATGCGACGTCACCGATGTCGAAGCCCTCAATGAGGCTATGACTGAATGCCTGGCTTCCATGCCCCCCATTAAAGGATGTATTCAAGGTTCCATGGTTCTCAAGGTAAGCTTGGTGAAGCAGAGCTCATAAGACTCCGCCGTATTAACTTCTCATCTAGGACAACCGTCTCGAGGACATGTCGCTTGATGACTGGAATACCGCGGTTCGCGCCAAGGTCGACTCCTCTTGGAACCTCCATCAAGTTCTCGGCCGCGACTTGGACTTTTTCATCTTTCTGTCTTCAACCGTTGGCATTACCGGCAACCCCGAACAAGCAAACTACGCGGCCGGAAATACTTTCCAGGATGCCTTCGCCCGCCACCTGGTTTCGCAAGGCTCAAATGCCGTCTCACTCGACCTGCCAGTCATCCAGGGCGTGGGTTTTGTGGCCGAAAAGCCGGAGCTCATGGAGCACCTGCGCTCGACTGGCTGGGCCTACATCAGCGAGATAGAATTCCATGCCGTTCTGGATTATCATTGTCAATCCAGGAAAGAGCCGCTGTCTATTGTCCAGGCGCAAGTCATCCCACGATTTTGGCTACCTCAGCAGACCGCCGTTGAAGGCCACCAGTTGCCCCCTTGGAGAAACGACCCGCTATTCAATCATCTTTCACCAGTCAAGTTCGCCGAGGTTGATGCGGTTGTGGTGCAGAACGAAGTCAATCACGCCGCTCTGCTGTCCCAGGCGCCTTCAATGAACGTAGCTGAAGAAGTTGTGTTGGATGCTCTCCTGCTGAAATTATGCAGAGTCTTGAGCGTCGAAATTTCGAACTTGGACTCATCCAAGCCGCTACATGACTACGGCGTGGACTCGTTGGTGGCTGTCGAGTTGCGCTCTTGGCTGTTCAAGGCGCTGTGTGCCGAAGTCTCAGTATTCGACATTACCAACAAGCCAAGCATTCGACAGCTGGCTAACGCAGCTACTGAAAAGAGTGCCTTGAAGCCGACATTCGAGTGATTTGCTTATCTTTAATCTCCTTGAATTCTTGTCGTTGCTTTCTAGTATGATTTTTTTTTAAGTGTCTCAGGCTACGGCGGCTATCTGTTTTGGAGTTGAAAGTCGGATCTTTTACGGTCTTGAACGCAAGTTTTAGAATCAGAAAAGGTCTCACTGCCCAGCTTGCCCTCAGTGGTTGTTTTTAGTATGCTCTTGCTCTCTCAGTTCTTATCACCCTTATCGATTTCAGCCAGATTGGACAATTCTGATTTCTCCCGCCTAGGTTCATGGCAATTTCCATTCTTGCAGAAGCTTCTGTTTCTTTACGTGGTTACGTGTTTTTGGAGTTCATTATCAAGTTGTAACTAAACAAATTGTCCCTCGTCGTTGGGAAAATTATTTCGATATGGAGACTTTCCAGCGACATTGTGGTTTGCATTTTCTATAAGCCCGTGATTCCTCTAACGCTTTGTTTAATCTTCACCGTATCAATCAATCCTGCAAATAGAGCATTTCTAATGCTTGCCAACGGCGATCATGGAATGTGGGAGTCGATGAGTTTCGGCCGTCCAGCACTTGGGATGCCACACATCCCCAGCAACAAGAGCTAATCTCAGACGAACCAACACCGACCACGTCTTGAACAGGACTCTCCCCAGTCATGGGGCGAGACACGGCAGAGAATCTGACAAAAGCAAAACTCCGTCACCCGCTCGTAAGATTTTGACGTCACACGTCTTAGCCGCCGTGGCCGCCAACGGCAAAGTGAGGCCAGAGCCTCACTATTGATCCTTGCACGCTGCAACTAACGGGAAGTATTGATTCCTCGCTTACTGCATTTCCCCCGCCTCATTGTTTGGTTTGTCGAGAGGAACTCGCGTAATATCATGCTGTAAGCGTGGCGCCCAAGCGCCGTTGCCTCCAGCGATAGCTCGTTAGCCACCGGTTCTGCGTTGGCCCGCCGAGAAGCCAATCATGGCTGCAGTCGAAGTTGCTTGCTGCTGCTGCTTATAGCGAACTCTAGAGCTATCGACTAAGGCAAGCCACGCATTTAAGGTTTCCCGGTGAGCTTTGGAAGGGTTGTCATGCGCGAACTTGTGATCGAGAGCGCCGGTGTGGAATCTGGCTCTAGTGTCATCTAGAAGTAGTGCTTGTTGAGGCCTCACTACGACTAGTCATGCGCCTCTGGTCTGAGTTTGTGATTTAGCCGGGTGTACGGAACCATTCAGCCGGAAAAGCTCCTGATGATGTCCTGAGATTGCCATGTCCCCGGCCTATCGTCTCGATCTTGGGCTCAACACGAAGTCACGTCACTCTGCAGGGTTGAAGGCTTTGATGTCCTGTGCTCAGCCAACAACGCCAGTATCTAAACTCCTCGAACTAAGGCATGAGGCTGCTGTGTGGGGTTGACAAGATGTGGTACACGGTGTAAATTGTGAGTGCCCGAACGAGGACATTCGCCTTGATGAGGCTGAGCACTCGGCTCATGGTTAAGCGGCGGTTTGCCGGTATGGCTCGAGCTAACGAAGCCCTCGAGTCAAAGAGTTTGCTGAGGCACTGCGTCTTTCGAAAACCCTGATGAAAGCGGCATTGAAACATTTTCCCTCCAAGGAGGTTGATCATGAGATATCAGGCTTACGGTCCTTGGAAAGACAAGCCGAATTCAACGTTTCACGACGGCCCTTGTTACTCTTCCAAAATGAGGGCGCTGAATGGAGACATTGTCTTGTTGCCATTGAGTGTGTAGGGGGGCCGCCTCTAAGAGATATCACTCCAATGGCACACTGAATTGAGACGCCGGATTGACGTGGTGGATAGTCCATTAACGCGTAGCGGCACCGTCAGTCGCCCTGCGGAGAGACAACCTTCCAGAAACGATCTCTACTTGGGCCATTTTCGAGGCGCAATCCTTGCCAGGGGACGAAGACTTGGAGAGGTTTCCATTCACCGACTTGGAAGTTGAGAGTAATGAGAGTGAGGCTTGCTTTGTAATCGTCAGAGGTAGGGATACCTGTCAAGCCTTAAATTCCCAACGGATAAATCTCTCATACCCTGGACGTCTTTTTCCAAGGAAAGAGGTGCCAAGTTAACTAGTCCGATGACAATTGATTGATACCAATTCGAGGAGAATCATTTGAACCGAGCACCTCGTCGCACCAGGAGTGTCACCAACGACACCACTCACTCGGAATCCGAGAAACGCGAAAATCCAAAACCCTGTGCCTGCTTCCCGTGGAAAGCCCTGTGACTTATATGGAAAGCCCTGTGAGTTATATAAATAGCCGTTGCTGCGGCTTTAAACCGGCCATGGGGGCCCAACAGGTAACCGGGGTCACAACTTGTCGACCCAACTTGGGGGGTGGTTTTTACCCCTGAGTTACTCAATCAGGCAAGTTGAAGAAGCCCTCAATCTGCAGGGCCTATCGCATCACCGGAACATGTGCTGATGTTGCCGTCTGAGGCCACAACTGAGATGAAGGTTAGAGATAAAGGGGGGGGGCGCGTTCCCCGCAGAAGAAAACCCATGAGGCATATTCTGACAACGGACAGCTGCAAGGGCAACGACCTTCCTCCGCATACGTGGGATCCCCCGGACACTCGTTAAGCTTACTTTATGTCACAGTGAGCAAATCGGAGAGCTGAGAGTTATCAGGCCACAAATCAGTAAATTGTCCGTCCATCCCTTCATCCCTGCATTTCTCGGGGCCCCGGGAATTCTGCATTCAGTACCAACATTACTAAACCTCTTGCGAAGTAGCAAAGTGGTTTACAGACTAGGACTTTCTTTTTTCAGCATCCCGTTCATTAACGAAAACGTCAACTAGGAAGGAAACTAGATATCCGGAACTGGAGGCCGATACCCCTGACGGTTACATCTAGAGTTCGTAGCTGCTTAACGTAGAACTGCTCCTATCGAAGGACTGTTGGTTGAACAAGACTTGAACTATGCAAGATGAGTTCAACAAAGCTCCCATACGATAGTCGAGGAGTGCCATCAGGTCGTCGTTCTGTTAAGCTGGCCCTCTCATCTTTCAGGTATAAAAGCAGGATATGCTTCCCCCCCCCTCGAGTAATGAAAAATGCAAGAATATCTCACAGCTTAATCATTCATTTTTACGTTCGTTATGCGTCGATTCCTTTCTTCCCTGGCGGGACTCGTCCTTCTTCTCGGCTCTGCTCAGGCTAGCCCTGTGGGCAGTCCTGACAGCGGAGAGCCTACTTTTAATAACCTTTTGGGCTTTGATAGCACCATGTTTCGCATCCTCACGGCTGACGACGTTGTTCCTGAAGTACACGTTTTGGATCACGAAGAACTGCTCAACGTCACAAGCATAGAAGCTGCACCTTTCGTGATCCCCGACGAGGACATCTGGAAGCGGTTCATCAACGGTCCGGACGACCGCTACCAATACACCAACATCTTCTACCCGTATCACTCTGTGGGCAAGATTCAGTGGTCGAATGGCGTCTTCTGCTCGGGAGCACTGGTCGGGCCCCGTCACATTCTCACGGCGAAGCACTGCGTCGTGACCGGGCACGCCGGCACATTCTCGCCCGGCTTCGACAATGGCGCGCTTTTCGGGAGTGCACAAATCACCCGTGCCATCTTCAACGGCGAGAAATGGGGGACCCCTTGCGGATGGAAGAACGACTGGGCGATCATGGTCCTCGATCAGCGCATGGGCGACTTCCTTGGCTATTTCGGGGCGAAGTTGCCAGACCACGGCATGGTTGATAAGCCCGTCTTTGACCATATGGGTTATCCGGGAGACAAAGACAACGGCAACAGGCCCTACCGCACCAACGGAAACCCCATCGAGGGCTTCAGGCACAACTGGGATTGTGACGCCAGCGGTCCCTACTATACCGACACTGATTGCATGGGTGGCCAGTCGGGAGGTCCTCACTGGGAGAGCACCCTTTTTGGACCGATGATTTGGGGGACTCTCTCTGTTACTTTCGGTGCTCCAAACAACGTTGCATGGGCTGGTTGGGGCTCTGGTGATGCGATGCTCAACGCCATTGCTATTGCCAGAAGAGACTATCCTTAGCCGCGTCGTGTCTTTGCACTTTTAGGATTTAGTAAAGTCGTTGTACATTCTTTTTCATGGATCTGTGGGTTGCGTTGTATCGGGGTATGGGGAGGAATTCGGTCTTTTTGAGGTTCGGAAGCAACATTCTTTTGGTGTTTTGTTTGTAACACTGGCATACTGGGCCTGATGGTACTAAGCCTATCCTTTTACTGTATATATTATAGGCTATTCAGCGAAGAATACAAATGTTTCAGACTGCTGTTTTACACGATCTAAGAAATTCAAGTTGTTCGCACTCTGCAAGTCAGAGACGCTCACTCTGTATCAGTGATGACACCATCAACATCAAAACTCGATCTTTGATTCACTTGACCGTGTAGTGTGAAAGCAGGACCCCACAGCTCATCAGATCTACCGGTGACAGCGCTTGAATGGCTGCCAGGAATATACTATTCTTTCTGCAGGACAGTCAAGAGACCCACGATTACAAGCATCGTCGTCTTGAGCCATGGAAGAATAGTCAAATACCCGACGAATGGGATGTATCCCACGACACTGCCGACAATGTCTTCGCGCTTGATGTATTCCTGTCCCGGTGCGTACAGCACGGTATCGTCTGCCTCGTTGTTGTCGCCCTTGGTCAACAACTTTGCTTCTGGGCTGCAACGTGTCATTCACCGTGTCCCATCACCAGACGATGCGCACTCACCCATTTCCAAACTTACGCACTACTCTGTGCACAATGGGGACGTCCCTGTCTTTGACGTTGTAGACTACCACTTCTCCCACCTGAGTCTCGCGTAGCAGATTTCGATTCCACAAGAAGAGGATGTCGCCGCGCTGGAATGCGGGTTCCATGGAGCCTGAGAGGACGACGACCATGGGGGTCGTTGAGTCGGTCGCGAAACAGAGACCCTTATAGATCTGCAGAAGGTTAGCGGCATCCTCATTGCCGGATACATGGAACCCACCATCAAAGGGTGAGAGATGAACAGCAACAAGTTGGCGAGCTGCACAGCTATCCGTCTTGGGTTACGCAGAGCTAAAGGCATAGCGGCGGTTGGAAGGGTGGTTTAGTGATGACAATCGACAATATCAATCAGCGTGATGATGAAAGGGGCATGTTCGACCTCTGAGCAGCTGGCGGACATTTATCAAATGGCGTATTGGACATGACCTCGAGATGTACAACGTGGCTGTAAACGCGCAAACAGACACGTAGGCCTACACAGAGTCTGGGGGGGACCTGGCAATTTCCCTCCCAAGGCGTGCAAGCTTACGAAGGAGATCCCGGGAAGCTCGAGCTAGCTTGTCTTAGCCTGGATGTCAGCGCGACATGCAACCCGTTTAGGAAGGTCAGCAGCAATAAGCTCGTCTTGATCCTATTATTAGCTATCCGGTTGATGGTCGCGTTTATTTCTTCAAGAAATAAATCGAAAACATGTCGAGGGATCAAGTTGGGTGCTCTGGGACGTCGAGACTAGCAAAAGCCAGCCGTTGACGTCTGATGATCTGAACGATACTAATGTCATCAAATTCAATTGATAGGTAAGGGGCAATGTACAGCTATTCTCGCCGTCGACATTCCATTGCTTGTTCTGGCGAGAATAAACGTCTCACATCCGCCTCACAGGCGTTTAAGAGAGTATACCATGAAAGGCTGCCTCGCTGTAGATCACCCGAAAGGTCAAGTATTTTCTGGAGTATATTTGTTACCCCCTTGACCGACATCGTTGCTCAAACTGGCTTCGTGTGTCAAGACGAAGGCGCGGAAGTTGTTAGGAGGAACTGTGCAAAGTTTCAAGTCCCTGGATACATCCCGTTGAACAATTGGTTCCTACATACTGATTGCAACACCACGTCACTCCCCGGCCCTGTCTAATGAAGAGAGAGGCATTTGTTGCTGATTGAGTCCTATATCATTACTCAATCGCTCACTAGTTGCCGCGCTTTCGTCCTCCCTTCACTCAACACCCACTTCAATGCGTCTTCCGAGCCCGCTCCTGACATCTCTTGCTAGTCATCCTCTTCTACACTTGCAGTCATCAGGATTTGCGAGATCCTAGTA
>JAMYIC010001130.1:5411-27383 GCA_024112705.1 Microcera coccophila
CCCTCACATCCCTCCGTCGCAACCCATGATGTTCGGCCAGGCCTGGCTGTGGCTACCCTTCCTGGCCTGCCACGTCCAGCGCATCGCCAGCTCGAGTATCACAGAACCGGCATCGCCATCAGCGAACTACGCCATCGCCGCCCACCAGCTATTCAAGCGGCAAGGAACATGCCCGGTCGACACCTTTCAATGCTCTCAACAGCTCGGCGCGGCGTTCAATGGTATCTGCTGTCAGACAGGCCAAACCTGCGCCCTCGATAGCAACAATAACCCGGCCTGTTGCCCGTCTGGGTAAGTATGGTTCCAGACTTCGCTCATGAAATTGAAACCCCGACTTGAAATGCTGACCTCATTCCAGTGCCGTCTGCACCGGAACAGCACCGGCCACCGCGGCCACCGGCGTTGCTGCTACAGCTGTATCCTATGTGCCTAATTCTTACTTCTCGTTCCCCTACGCACCGAACACATTTAGCAACCGCGACATCTGCACTTCGGCCGTCAGCGCTTGCTCTAAGAATTACGACACTTGTCTGACAGTCCTTGAGCGTGGCAACGGATACGGCGTGACAATTGCTGTGCCGGGCGGTGGAGGAACCACAGTCAACGGCGGCGGAGGGGGCTTCGGGACTGCCTCGGCAACGCCGATATGCTCTAGTCTGAGCTCTAAAGCCTGCTCTAACCTGGACGCTACGCCATGCTCGTCCTACAAAGCAAGCAGCGATTCTTCGGCGATACGGATGAATGTTCACATCGCGGTGTTAGGAGCTATCGCTGCTCTGCTTCGCACGTTTTCCTGATAGCCCTATCCTAGACTTATAGGAGGAACGATAGTCTGCATCTGATGTTGAGCTGAGGTGTTCGGAGTTGGTTGACATTAAAAAAATGAGGTCTCGATGAACGATGCTTCGCTCCTTGACAGAGACTTTGGAGGAAAGTCCAGGTTACTGGAAGGGGGACTCATTGTTTCCGAGAACCACTGGATGTAGGACTAGGCTCGCTCGAGTCTTGTTGTCTGTCAAAATACAACACGCTATATTCGGGGAAGACGATGGTAAGTATAGACGATCTTGCTTAGGGCCTCGATGTATGATCTAGAGCATGACGTGGATGAGTTCGTCTACGCTTAAACTATGCCCCGACTCGAAACAACGCACCGTTGTATATACATCTTAATGAACCCTTCCGTGGCGAGATGCCATTATACGTGGATTTTAGATGCCTAGAAATAGTCAGAGTGTACCAAAGCATATGGATCTTTTGTCATTTGGAATCACGAAACGACCTTACGTTCTTAAACCCGCCAATAAAACTTGGTATGTTGTTCATTCATCCTATAGTTTACAAAAACAACTGTCAATTTCCGATCGGACTACGGTTTGATAAACAATGCGTTGTAAAACTCCACGAAACCGTTTCTGCTGCTACACTCCCCCTAATCCTACAGTTCATGGTGACCCTGAGCAACGAGCCGTTATGACCTCCAAGATTGCAATTTATCGCACCAAAACAATTTTAGGCTGTTGTTGAAAGCAAGTCTTCCAGCATAACCTTGATCGACCGCCGGGCGTCGCCATGTGAGTCGCCCTTCTCCTCGCTGCTGAAGACCTGCCTGACGAAGCGTCGCGCTATAGTCTCGGCATCCTCTAGTCGTCGTTCCTCAGCTTGAGATAACCTCGCATAGATGGCACCTAAATCTTCATTTCGGGCCAAGAGTAGTTCAATCGTCTCAGCTCGCTCAACCACTTGGCTTGGAACTCCGTTGAGCGCCGCACATCTGCTGCCGAAGCTGGATGTACTGTGGCCAAGGGCGAGTTTGAAAAGGTATGTTACTTGGTCTTCAAAATGGGTCGTATTCCAGTCCACCTTGACGTCCATGTGCGCCAAACACAACCCCTGGTATTGTCTGAGATAGTCGCCTTCAAATGCTTCGTGAAAATGGGTTGCCATTAACAGCCGCGGTGCATTCTGGCCCAGAGACAAGAAATGATCTAGAGTCGCAGTCAACAGTCCGGCTCCATCATCTGCGTTGGTCCCTTTCCCGAACTCATCTACCAACACTAAACTTCTGGGGGTGTAGCATCTCGTTGAGAGGGCTACCTGCTTGAGATCTATTGCAAAAGCACTTTCGGCCGTCGACATAGTCTCCCTCGTAGATATGCGGGTGAGAATCTTATCTGTGAGTCCAATGGTGGCTTCGCTGGCTGGTACGAAACTTCCAATGTGCGCGAGGTAGACGATGATGGCTGTTTGCTTGAGATAAACGCTCTTGCCCGAGTGGTTTGGTCCTGTAAGGACTAGAGCGCGCGGGAATTGTCCTAGGTCCATGTAGTGATCATCGACATGCCCTGTTGCAAGTTGACAGTCATTAGGCACGAAAGAAGGGACCACAAGCTCTTGCAGCGGGTGACGCCCGTCTATAATGTGCAGTAAGCTCTCTTCGACCACGCAAGGTGCCTTCCATCCGTACTTCTCTGCCCCTAATGCCAGAGCTACCATGGCGTCAAACTCGCCGCAGAGATCCGCAGCTTGAACCAGTGTTTCCTCATGTCGTAGGACGCGAATTGCGAGTCTGTGGATGATCTCAACCTCCTTGTCTGACCAGTATTAGTAAACTTGGCGTTCTCGAGGCAGGATTACCTACCGCCGATTTGGCAGTACATGTCGCCGTATTCCTCATCAAGATCCTTCATATAACTGTTTTTGTAACAAATGGAACCATCTGCGATGAAAAGTTTCTCCCAGATGCCCCCATCTGTGCCCTCACCTTCGTAACGCCCCTCTCCGGTCTCTGGGTTTGGCTCAACAACCGTGAGGAAACCCAATTGTGGTAGAAAAATGCACGAGCGAATGTATTGACAAGCCCATTCCGGCAGTTCTTGATTCATCCGCCCAAAAACTTGAGTTAAGAAGCTCTCCATCCCGTCGTACCTCCTTTTGAGTTCATCTAGTTGAGGATCGATACCTGCTTTGACAGATGAACGATGACGGGACTTGGATTGTTCAAAATCAATGGTGCTGTTGATCATATCTCCAACCCTCACCAGTTCAACAACATGCAAGCACCCCAGGAGCTACGAAGTACGTTATCAGCATAAACACGGACCTTGGACACGGTGTTGCTAACCTTGCGTATGATTTGAAGTCCATTGCCGCAATTGAAAGAGCTGACTAGTTCTCGAAGACCCAGGATGTGTACCGTAAACTGTCGGATTGTAGCCCATACACCTCTGTCAAAGGATTGGCCAGCTGATGGAAACTCAATCCCCTTTCTTAGCTGTGTCATAGTAGTCCTCAAGTTGCGAATCTTGCGCAAAGTCATAACCGTCTGTTTCAACTTGTCGGCGTTGTCAGGTTGCAGTAACACTGAGATGGTCTTCTGCCTCTCCATAATAAGCTCAATATCTAAGACGGGCCGAAGAAAGAGCTGCCGTAATTGCCATCGACCCTGCGGAGTGCTTGCTAAAAAATGGAAAAGTCCATAAACCGAGAGGCTCTCTTTTGAGTTACCTTTAGTGGTATCAGATCCCCGGGCCTGACTGTTTGGATGCGGTTCGGTTTGGACAATCTGCAGGGACAAAAGAGCATCAGCATTGACAATCATGTACGCTGAAAGAGTGAACATTTGAACGCCAGAGATATGGAAGTGGATTTCTGCGGTTTGTCCATCGGGGAGAAAGCCCGCAGACCGGCGACGGTGGAGGTCACCCAAGACGGCTCCAGCACAGCTAACCTAAATTTTTTCTCTCAGTATTGCCTTTAACTTTAAGAAGTTGAGGTGACGGACGGAAACCTGACTATTGAGATTGATGGAACCGCCAATACGCATGGACTTGAAGATGTGGGATTCTGAACGTGAGTTCTCATCGTCATGGCTGGGAATACCAGTTGAGAAAAAGGCTTTAGGAGGCAAAGACGGATCAGGCTGAAGATTGACTAGTCTTTCTTGGGCAGTTTGGAGGGAGAATTCCGAGGACTGTAGGCTACGCAAGATGAAGCGATCACAGACTCCTTCTATAAGCTGTTAGTTGTCATAGGATAGGTTAGATACGAACAGGGAAGGTACCCGATTGAAAACAGCTGGCTTGTTTCTCGAGAAACTCATGAAAACGCTCAGGCGCTCTGGCTGATATCAACAGGGTGGTAGGCTGAACGTGGATCAAGAATTGCTCGGCAATATCCATATTGGCCATGGAAATTTCTTCAGATAAATAAAGCGTTCCATCTCGAGTGCTGAAATAAGCACATCCGACTGTAGAATTCTCCCTCATATCCAAAGCCATAATAATTTCGTGCGATACAGTATCATCGCTGAGCTGGCTTGGCTCTCCTCCTTCGCTAGGCTCAATAGCGTGACGGTCCGAAAGAGGCACATGCGAAGAGCCCCGAGTATCTGGAGACATGATACCTGCTTTTGAGGAGTGCCCTGACTGACGAAAGTCAGAGGACGCTCTTTGTTTCTTTCTAGGGGGTGGATGCTTGGGGAACGCCGGCACGTTACTCTCAGATGGCGTGGTCGAAGCTGAAACATTGATGACACTTGACTGGCGGGATGCTAAGTTCGCGTTGAAGCCCATCTCTTTGCCCCTGCGGCGTGAGCTGGAGGCAACTGAGGAGCGCCTCGGCGGCATTCTCAGACAACAGCGTTGATGTTAAGTAGTGGATGAAGATGTAATAATCAGTCAGAGGGCGCAGCCTGTAGAAAGAGGTGCCACGAGCTGAGCGAGATCAAGTTAAGCGGCAGAGCCCGCTAAATCTTGAAGAGATTGGATTCTTCCCCATGTTAGCTGCCTGAATGTATTATGTCAGATAGTGGTATCTGTAGGAACATGGATACCTCACACACTTATGTGATTGGCTTTGTTCAATGGGAAGGTGAGGATAGAAGAAGATGCCCAGGAAGTAAGGAAGGTACGATCCAGTCTACGACAGCCATCACGATGATAATCGTAGAGCCATTGAGAAAATTGCAACAATAACGGAGAGAGCTTTGCCCTGGAGCGTCTGACGTTTGATAGAGATGAACCTCGTATATATTTTGGGGGCGGGGGTCGTTACTTTGTACTGCATTACCGCTATTTGCTTCCAGCCTTGACCCAGTCGGCGAACTCACGTCGTTGCTTGCGAATATCAACAAACCCCGGTCGTGATTCCAGAACTTGAAATGGACTGCCCCGATAGTCCTTGTCCACCTCTCCATTACCGGCGAGGAATCCGGCCTCTCCTTCACGTTCAATCTTCCCAGCCCACTCGTGCCATCGGATCGGTCGTAGAGGGGGAGAGCCCAGGACAAGCCCAAGGCATATGACAAATGTGCCCACTAAAGCTTCCACCGATATGTCGATTGGTAGCGCGGTTGTCAGAAGTTTCTGAGGCTGCACATACTGCGCGGTTGTCGCGGCGATTGCGGAGTGCTCCTGGGCAGAATAGCACCTAGGTTGATCGTCAGCTAGCTTGTTACGTCAAGATGCTTGACAGCAAGCGCAAGGAAGTATTACGCATGAGCGAGGAGAACGAGCCCAACCACGATAACAGTACGGGAGATCCAAGTCATTTTCGAGAGAGGCGTGATGGGCTGCGAAAGCGTTGTTTAAGCGACTTGGAGTGTTTAGATCTGTGTGGAATGGACAAATGCAGGTCCTAGATGCGCTTTGCATCACGTACTAGTCGATGATGACTAAGCACTGTCCTTCCTTAGGACCACCACCGGTGGTGCAAATAAAAGCTTACATAATATCATTCCCAACTGTAGCGGTATTTACAGCGGCCTTCATTAGCCTTTAGTAGCTATCATATAAGCTCTTTGCACTACCGGTCGTGCACCTATGGGCCTCTCTTTTCCTCATCGAACGCCGAACGGGCGCCTGTGGTTCCCTCTGAAGAAAAGAAGACCTCGGATTAACCGACACAAGGTAATGGACTGGTCATGACACAACCATTCGAGATGGCTTCATCAACTACCTTACTAATCCTAAAAAAAACTCCAAACATCCGCCGTAACTCCACACACAAGAAATATTTGACATTGCCGTCGAATTGCTTCGACACTCCAGAAGACGTTGTCTACCAAACCCCTCTAAGCCGACGTGTACCATGACTCTTTTCGAGTTAATGCTCTACAATCTAAAGCACTAATGCGTAGTCTGCTCCGACTGGATTAACCAAGACTCAAATTGACTAGCCTCGTCGAGCGGCTCAATCCCCCAATCTTCCTCTCTGCCTCTTAGATAAGCATCATGAACGGCGTCCTCGTAACCAGGCGCTCCTGGTGCCAAACTATGGTCGGCTCCACAGTATGTCATCCACTCCTCATCATGGACGAAAGAATCATCTTGAGGGAGTCCACCGTACCCGTCGTATCCATCATACAAGCCGGGGGAAGGACCGGAGAGCGAAGCCGGATCGACCACAGGCTCGTAGCCAAGTTCGCCATTATGAGGATAGTTGCTCATGTATACCGGGTCGACGTCCATGGGCTGCTGCGTCCGATAACCGAAGGAGGGCGATGGCGATCTGCTGATCGTGTCTTGCATTATCCCTAGGGGATTGTGACTCTGATACTGGCTCACATTCATGTCGTAGGGTGCGCATTCAACCTGACTATATGGAGACTGATGAGGACGTACAGACGTCGGATAGGAGCGCATAGGAAGATATGGCGTCGACAGTGGAGGTACCTCCACACAATCATAAGCATCGTAGACGATAGATGGGGTTTCACTGAGCCGCGAAACATGTCTGGCCCCTCTCGCTCGTCCTCCATTGCGTGTCACACCCCGGGAGCTTGCCCAGTCCGAATCGTCGCCCGAAAGAAATGGTGCCTCTCCATCCGCCTCGCCATCACGTCTACCTTTTCGGGTTTTCGACGGGGTAAACTTGTATCCAGGGTGCGCTTTCTGATGATTGCTTCGCTCGAGCCGGGCCCATTCGTTGAATTGCTCATGGACGTGCTCAGGTTCTATGGTCCACGTAGCGCCGCAAACCTTCGATATGTGCTGGTGATTGTTCTGGGCGCTCTGCGTCTTCGCTACTTCTTGGTATGCTTTACGGTATAGCATGAAAGCGTTCATTGGGCGCTTGATCTGGCCGGCCTTCTTGTTCCGAGATGTCTCTTTGAGTCTGACCTCTGTTGAGCGAGCGACAAACGTGGCAATGTCGGCCACGGCAACGCCCGGCATGTCTCTGGCGATTTCGCTGAGTGGCTTTGTAACCATAGCTGAAGTATTGCGCTGCTTCTGGCCTCGAACCTTCTTCTTCACGCCGCCACCTTTGACCTTCAAGGACTTGGCGAGCAATGATCTCTTCGGTATGTTTAACCCGCTACGGGTATCAATCGTCTCGTCGATTGGGCAGGGTGTAGGAGGAGATGCTTCGGGTGTGTAGAATGCTCGTGTCTGCCATCTCGTTAGTTCCTTGCGGACACAACGGCGACTGGAAATACTTGCGACATAACCCATCTCTCCGGAAAAGGCATCGTAACCAATGCTTCTAGTGCCGCGGCCTGACGAGTAATTCCCCTGAATTACAAGTTAGGATCTTTCAGCTTCTGAACGGGGTCACTAGTAAAGGTTGTTGGTTACTTACAAAAGAGGTGGCTTGACTCATCTGTGAATAGTCGGAAGCGTGGTCGTAAGCAGCAAAATCATCGTCCTGAATCGGGGTACTGTATCTTGACTGCGAGTAGCGTAGAAGAGCGTGGTCAGGCGTCACTACTTCCCGTGGATGTGAAGTGTTGCCAGCGGAACTCATGATAGATTGATAGTGTAGGGAGCCATCAACTGTAGGTGCTGGAGATGGCGGCGTCGACTGGCCCATATCGCAACAAGGCTCCGTCTTCCCAACTGAATCAAGGTTCAAGAGCGTGTGACTTTCGAATTAATGGCTCATCAGAGTTCGCTAAAGATTGGCAGGACAGAAGGCGTCAAGGAATAATGAGATGAATCAGGGGCGAGTTGCCTTTGAGTACGGAGCAGTGCACGTTGGGTTAAAGGTCTTGTCTCTTTTCATCTTTAATAGCAACTAAGATGGTCTTATGCAGGCTTCGCTTCAGTACAGGGGCAGGGCGGTCTTTGTTGGTCTTTCAGATCCCGCACGGGTCTATGCAGTGTATAATGTGGTTGGTATCTTCCTTGAATGCCCATCACCTACGCACTTGTCTGCAACGCGATGACCATGGCCCCAAATAGCAAGCAAAGCTCTACCGTATCCGGCTGAAAGAACAAGGCTTCGCCCAGTGAAGCGGGCCATTCTGTGGTCCGTCACAACCAGATGAAGTCTAAGCTGCATCGCAGGTGCCATTGCCCGGCTTTTCCACGACTAGGGCCATCTCAAAACGCAATCAGGGAGCATGACAGAGGTCCCATGGCCCCCCGCGGGTTCACGCAGAGAGCCGACGGAGGCCCCTCCGTAATCTTTCAATTGTCTGAATGCCAGCCACCAAGTAGGTTGGTCGGTCGCGTTTCGTGTGATTGGCCACTGACCGGCCCTGTCCAGCCATGGCGCATTCCATTGATGTGCTTATCCACACTTCCAAACGGCAATCCCCATTGATCCCGGTCTCGCCTTGCCTGAGTCCTTTCCCTCTCCCATCTAGTGGCTCGCGCAAGTTGTGCCTGGCAACGACTGATACGTCTTAACGTTGTGTTTGTGCGAACAGCCTCCAACAAAGGCGTGCCTGGCTGGTTGCAGTCTAGACGTTGACTTCTGGCCCCATAACTTCCGAGAATCTGGCTCCGTAGTTCCTGAACTGCACACGTCGTACCTATCCGTGTCGCAACGTGTTTCGGAGCTCGGGCCAGTTGTTCATATTCGTAATTGACATTGATTGCTGATACGTCACTTTCAAATATCATCTTCCGATAACCCAGCCCAACTTCGACCCATAATTCTCCAGGTGTGTCTTGCTCGTTGGCTGACGGAGTTCCACCGAGAGAGACCTGCCCAATCAAGTAATGAAAGCTGCCTTGAAGCAGACGTTCCAACTCACTCTTTGGGCTGAATAGCGTGCTGCGCTCACCGATCGGCCTTCCGGACAAATGTCATGCCAACACGGTCCACGCTATCTTGTAGCTACACCTTCTCAATCAACAGCGTTAACTTGACCGGGAGTAAATCAGGACTCAATGTCCACCTCTATACCTGATGATTCAGGCTGCTTCAGCTACGGTCAAAGCAGTAAGGAATTTCTGCAGCTCAAACTGATCTTGTCGGGTGCGTTCGTCATCGACGTTCAAACGGCGCTACGGGTTGCGACGGCTTTGACGGGGGTGTCAAGATCAACCGTTGAGGTGATGGCGAGAGGTTGGTAACAGGAGGAATTATTGGTGTCGTGGTTTCAATTCTGCTGACACTGCCCGGATCCGTTGCGCGTGGCGGTGAGTGTTTTGTCGGTGAAAGCCCAGCTTGGGCAGGCAGAGTGCCGTTTGGCAAGTATGCAGCACGATATTTGTCGCGACTGATATCAGGCGTGCTTAATGCGGATTCAATCGCTCGGTCACCTTGTAGGCTCTGAATACCATTGTTTGGACTGGCCAGAGTCATGGGTGAGGACATGATGCCGCGCCAGTGACCACCCGACCTGGGACTCTGGGCTTTATCTCTTGCCATACTCTTCATAGGACTTGATGTTATGAGTGACTTATCGCTGCTGGTCCCGTTTTGCATGCCAGAGTCTGGATGTGCTCCAAAGGTCGCTGTTGCGGGGACGAGGGTATTACTGCTGGTAGGCGTGTTTGTAGGCCTAACCGCTACAGTGTTGGTACCCAGATCAGCCATGTTTCGAGGTACCGCCTGACCAGTCTCTTCCAGCGTCAAGCCATTGACCGGTGGCTGTAAACCAATTGTAGGTAGCGAGTTTTCCTTGAAATCGATCGGGGCGGACTGTGGCCGTATACCCGGGCTCGCTCGATGGTTGACTTTCAACTTGATAGTCGGCTTGGGGCGGTCCTGGGCTCCCTGCTCACGATCAATGCAAGAAGCACACACGAAGTGAAACTCTGAGCGCTCAGCGTCTGCTTCACGGATACCCAGGCATTTGCTATGCTGCCAGATATTGCATCTTTCGCATGCGACACTGTGTGTTCCATCGTCGACCTGACCGTAGAGGCCGCACGTGCAATCGAATACCCAGTCTTCTTCTTCTTCTTGAAGTTCCTTGAGCGCTTGCTGGTTCTTCTCAATTTCAGCCTTGAGTCGACGTTCTGAGAGTCGCCCGTTGGCATCTCCGTTCGCCATGTGCTTGCTGTCTTCGGATAACTGAGCGAGCTCCTCTTCGTGTTGCAAGCGACGAGCCTCACGCTCATGCAGACGCTGCTCCCGCAACGCTGTGCGGAGCTCCCTTTCTTTCTCAATCTTCACACGTGCTGCCTCTTCACGTCGCCGTGCGGCCTCAGTCTCTCGACGGTGCTCATATTCCTCTCTGGTACGTTCCTCTTGCTTTTGTTGTTCCACTTTGTTGGCGATTCGACTGGAACGTTTGGCGTTGGCCATTTTAGCGAGATTAGCAAGTTCTCGTTCGTGTTGCAATTCCTTGCGTTTTCGTTCCTGCTCCTGTTTTTCTAATATGGGCACGAGGTGCTCTTCCAACTGGCTTCGTAGTATCTTTTCATTCTCATCACGAGTTTTCCGGAACTCGTCTAGTAACGATCGCAACTCATCCAGCGTCACAGCAACACACTGCCATTTCGTACCACCCAGACCGTCGTCCTCGGACACAGCCTCATCGCCAGCACCCCTCTCTGCTTCGCTTTGTTCTTCCTCTTCTGTCAAAACAGTTCGTCTTCTTTTACTCGACCGTCGCCCGGAACGCCAATTCTTGGGTCTTTTCGGTTTTGGAGCGGGAGGAGGGTCGATCGTACGGTATACTCTGTTATCGTCGAGGACATAATATGTGCGGTCTTGTGCATCCCAACCATAAGGCTCGATTCGCTAGAACGCAGGTTAGCTTGAGGGTGCATCTCAAACAACCAAAGGGCTGACCCAGGTGGTTTGCTCATTATCCTTCTGCTCCTCCATTTTGTCTCGTATACGCTCTGGGTGGATCATGGTCCACTGTGTTAGCTGTTGTAAGACGCGTATCTAAGGAGAGGGGTGTGTCAGCATCGGATGCCCGAAGTATGGGAGAGAGCCCGAATGCATGTTAAGATACCTTCGTAAAGATGTCAAATTGGGTAAACTTTGATGCCACCTCGCCGCTGCCGAACGGATTTCGGTTCGGTGCTTTGCTCAGATATTGCTTGCGCGCTTGCTCATCGAATATTTCGTGCCTTTCGCTATTGTTAGTATTGAAACGTTCGGTGGGAGGGCTGGGCTCCGTACGTCAGGCCGCGATGCGAAGAAACGAGTTTGAGGAGGGCTAGGGCGATATTTTCAAGTATTGTCGAGCTCGGTTTGAGGCATTCAATCTCGATCTCCTAAGTACGTAAGTCGAATTTTAGCGCTGACAAATGAACCTGTTGAATTCGACAAGTGAGGTACCTCGATATCGATTGCCTCATCGATTTTGGCAGCCTTGCCGAAGGTGTAAATCCATTGACAAAGGTTTGCAAATTGCCACATGTTTCGGATCTGGTGCAATAAAGATGGCACTGGATCTTCAGAGTCGTCGTCGACGATCTGGAAAGACCGTTTGCGTGACGACATGTTGATTTTCGTATAAGTTATCGTTGGTCTAGATAGGTGCAGCTGTGAAGCTGTGGCGCGTCACGGTCTGGATAATTTGGGACGTTTTGGCGTCGCGAGCAGGCTGCGTCGTGGCGCAGACAGCCACTGGCACATGCCTCAGAGTCTCCTGCCTCAAAGTGCGATGGCTGACGCAGCTGGAGGCCTGCTTAATAGCCGGCAGGCGTTCTGCATCAGAAATTCGCACCGTCCTTTGACGCGATTCTAAATTGAGCCACCCATCATTTTGCTGCAAAACCACGGCAGTTCTCATTTCTTGACAGTGCATCCCGGAACGCATACTGTATACCCCTGTCGCATCAGCTTTCATATCTCCTGCATTGCTGCAACAGCTTTCGTAGCCCATGGAATCACTATAATCCTCGCGCCTTACGAGCCTAAGAGGCTTCAACGATGCCGCGATCAGACGAACCTCTCTATCTGAAGCTCTGTTCATGATATAGAGCCGTATTGGCGACTCGCCATCTCTCGTCTCCTCTTCACCTACTCGCGCCAATCCGATGCCTTCAGGTCCCGACGATGGCCGCTCAGGGCGACGCCCTCAATCCATCCCCCTTCAAGATTTGCAGCATGGAAATTTCTACGACAATGATGAGAGCCGACAGCTTGCTCAGGGCTACCCACGACAAGGCTACTCGCAACAACCGCAATCTACTCCACCAACCGGTGCGCAGATGGCAGCAAACACGCCTGGCATCTCGACGTACTGGGACCACCCGTACGATGTACGATTTGACGGCGAAGTCAGCCCCGAGTCACCAATAGATCCAACAGCATTACAAGCGGCTTTGCCTCCAGATCTCCATCCCAACCTAGCATCGTCGGGCCTTCCGCCAATTGACCCCTTCGGCCCGAGTACACCCTATGTTGAAGATGCCCAACATCTCGAATACGTCGAGTCTGATAGAGTTCCACTGACACTCGGTGCTGAGCCCATCTCCCGCACTCTCGCAGCAAACTCTCATGATGCGCTGCCTCGAGATAGCTTTCAAACGATTTCAGACATCGACAATAGCCCATCTCGATCTCGGGATACCAGAAGCCTTGGCCACGACCTCGATGCTGGGTTTGGAGCTCCTCATCGCCGCAGTTATGGCCAATCTTTGACTCCGAATGAATACCGGAGATCCAGATCCCCTTCAGCATCTGGGGCCTTGTCCCGCGCTGGCTCAATTGTACGGGCCATGTCGCAAAGAGTGGTCAACATCAGTGGTGATAGTGAGGCCCTCAATGAGGCTCTTGATCAACGTGCGTCAAGACATCGCTCTCGATCTCCTCAGGGGCTTGATCGAGTCGGCTCTCGTGATACCGCGGCTTCAATGCTCGTGGATACTTCATACCAGCCACAAGTTGTGCAGCCTTCTGCAGAGAAGACTGGGGCACCGCACTTCGTTTCTGAGCCGCCTCCGCTGCCCGGCCCTCGACCGCCTCTGCCGAATCCCCTCAAGGGAAAGTCTTTAGGGATATTCTCGGCCGACAACTTTCTCAGACGCCGGCTTTGCAATCTCTTAGTTAATCCCTTCACGGAACCATTCATCTTGCTCTTAATCGTGCTCCAAGCTGTTCTGCTTGCTGTTGAAGCTGCGCCTAACGTATTCGCCGACAGCGACGGAACTGTCAAGCGATGGGGCAGCTATTCGATTGATTGGGTCATGCTAGGCCTGTTTGTAGTATTCACCTTGGAACTCATTGCTCGTATCATCGTCTCAGGGTTTGTGCTTAATGCTGCCGAGTACAGTACTATCGATCGAAAGCGTGGAGTTCGTGCTGCTGTCGCAGAGCAGTATAGAGCCGTCTTCCAGCCTGAAAGAATCAAATCTGTCAGACCCAACCCTCAGTTTCAACCAGAACCATCGACACTTCTCCGATCTTTCACGACCTTCACTCAGGGTCAACAGGCTCTTCCCCGGACTCTCGAAGAACAGCAACGTTTTCAACTTGCTCGTCGTGCTTTCTTGCGACACTCCTTCAACCGATTCGACTTCGTAGCTGTTGTCTCGTTCTGGATCACCTTCGTCCTGAGCATATCTGGGCTTGAAGGTCAACATCATCTAAGCGCTTTTAGAATGCTTAGTTGTCTCCGTATCTTGAGGTTATTAGCCTTGACCAATGGAACTGCAGTAGGTATACCTAATTAATGCTATTAAGTTCTACGATTAACACGTCTAGATTATTTTGAGGAGCTTGAAGAAAGCAACACCACTTCTGGTGCGCGTCGCGTTTCTCATCACCTTTTTCTGGCTGCTCTTTGCAATTATTGGCGTCCAAAGCTTCAAGGCGAGCTTGAGTCGACAGTGTGTTTGGTTGGATCCTCAGGATCCTAAAAACATTTCTGCCTCTTTCACTAACTCGCTGCAGTTTTGCGGTGGGTTTTTGGACAATCAAACTGGTGACACCTTGCCTTGGGTCAAGTTCGACGACGTTCCTGGGTCACTGGACGAACTGGTCAATGGGACAGGGGAAGGGAAGGGGTTTCTCTGCCCGCGAGGCTCCATCTGCCTCCAGCAATCTAATCCCTTCAACGGCACCGTGAACTTCGACAACATATTCAACTCCCTCGAGCTTGTGTTCGTCATCATGAGCGCCAACACGTTTACTGATCTCATGTACTACACCATGGGCTCTGATTACCTCCAAGCGGCGCTCTTCTTCGGAGCCGGAATCATGATCATGATGTTATGGCTCACTAATCTGCTCATTGCCGTCATCACGTCTTCGTTCCAAGTCATTCGAGAAGAGAGCAAGGCCAGTGCGTTTACGGCTGACCGAGAGCCGCTCGTTCAACCCCGATCGGATGAGAGGCTGCGGAGAACATCGCCTCTACAACGGGTGTACGATAAGACTCGCGGGGTATGGATTGTCATTATAACTTTTGCTTTGGTCTGCCAAGCCTTTCGCAGTGCTAGGATGTCTCCGTCTCGGGAAAAGTTTGTTGACACCGCCGAGGTGGTCGTTACTTTCTTCCTTGATGTTGAGATGCTTCTGCGCTTCGTAGCTGACTGGCGCGGCTTCCACCGCAGCTGGCGCAATCTCTTCGACTTGAGCCTGGCCATCATAACATCAGTCATCCTCATTCCTCCCATTCGTCATTCACGAGCGTATGATTGGCTTACTGTCTTTCAGATCTTGCGGGTCTACCGGGTTGTTCTAGCTATTCCAGTCACTCGGCAACTCATCTTGCTGGTCCTAGGAAACGCTACAGGTATCGGCAACTTGATGTTCTTCGTCTTTTTAATGACCTTTCTGGTGTCAATTTTTGCGTCGCAGTTATTCAGGGGCCAAATCCCCATCCACGATCCTTCGTCTGGCCAACTGAATCGCATCTCCTTTTACATGTTCTTTAATTCCTTTCTTGGCATGTATCAGATTTTAAGCAGTGAGAACTGGACTAGTATCTTATACTCAGTCACGTCCTATACGAGACATGCAAGAACTTCTTGGATAGGCGCTATCCTCCTTATTTCATGGTTCATCGTCGCATTCTTCATCTTGGTAAACATGTTCATTGCTGTCATCCAAGAGAATTTCGATGTGTCGGAGGACGAAAAACGGCTCGAGCAAGTCAAGGCCTTCCTACAACGGAAGGATCTTGGCAACAACTCGAGCAACTTGGCGCTCTCAGACCTTTTTAACTTTGGAAAATCTCGCAGGCGGAAGGATCCTCTCGACTATGGACCGGCGACCATTGAAATGCTTCTCAAAGATGCTGTGGTTCGCGAATTCCTTGATGACCAGCTGGATCCTCTTCAGGAGGAGCGGGAACATCAACCCCCTCAGAGGAGTGCAACTACTCTTCTGGGAGGCGACGCAAGACCAGGTTTCTTATCAGCTATTTTGGGGAAGCTTGGCAGGCTGTTCGTTAGCAGAGAGCCAAATCCATTTTACTCCAGTGCTCGGTTCGACGGAGCAGCCGACACGCAGGATCCTCGTCAAATGGCCCGGCAAGCAGTATCTGCTACGTCTGCTCGACGGAGAGCGCAACGAGAGTATCTCAGTCGACACCCAACTTACAACAATTCCCTGTACATTTTCACCCCCCAAAATCGTCTTCGGCATCTTTGTCAGCGACTCGTCGGCCTCGCCAGGGGCACTGAGCGTTTTGACGGCGTTGAGCCGAACAAGGTTGCGTGGTACACGTTTTCCATCTTCATTTATGCTGCCATCGTGGCTATGGTCGTGCTTGCGTGCGTTACAACTCCGCTTTATCAGAAGGAGTACCAAGAGCAACACGCTTTCAGTTTGAGGAACTGGTATGTCTGGACTGACTTGGCTTTTGCCATTGTCTTCACGATTGAGGCGACAATAAAGATCATCGCCGACGGGCTGCTTTGGACACCAAATGCGTATCTGCGCAGCTCTTGGGGGTTCATGGATGCAGTCGTGTTAATCACGCTTTGGATCAACGTCGTGACGCTTCTTATCAACGATGGTGCCATATCGAGGGCCATCGGAGCTTTCAAGGCCCTTAGAGCACTCCGCTTGCTGAACGTCAGCGACAGCGCAAGAAACACATTTCACGATCTCATTATTGTTGGATGGTGGAAAATCTTGGGTGTAAGTTTTGAATCCCAACTCTTCAAATGAGGACAAGAGTATATGCCAGGGGCTAATCTGGGTTCAGGCCGCATTCGTCTCGATGTCTCTTCTGATTCCCTTTGCTATATACGGTCTCAATCTTTTCCACGGCCTCATGTATTCTTGCAACGACGGCAACGGGATAACCACCCTCGACGGTTGCTTTGGGGAGTTCAACAGCACTCCCTTTAGCAACAATTGGCCTATGCTGGCTCCTCGCGTGGTGGCAAACCCATATTATAGCTTCGATGATTTTGGATCATCCCTTTTCACGCTCTACCAAATCGTCAGTCAGGAAGGCTGGGTCGACGTGTCTTTCACCGCTCAGTCAATTGTAGGGCGAGGACAACAGCCACAAGACCTTGCAAACCAGGGGAATGCCATGTTTTTTGTGGTCTTCAATCTCTTGGCTACCGTTTTCATCTTAACCCTATTCATATCCGTCTTTATGCGAAACTACACGGAGCAAACGGGTGTTGCGTTTCTTACCGCTGAGCAACGATCTTGGCTGGAGCTACGCAAAATTCTGCGACAAATCTCGCCTTCCAAGAGCTCTTACGACGAGTCAGAAAAGTCGTGGAAGAAGTGGTGTCACAAGCGAGCGATCGAGAAGAGAGGAAAGTGGTATCAGATAATTACGGTTGTCCTCGTTTTGCATTTGATCCTACTGGTTTCTGAATACGCCGAGGAGCCCATGTGGTGGACAAAAACCCGCGACTACATCTTCTTCGCCTTCATTCTAACATACGGAGCAAACATCACCATTCGAATCATCGGCCTCGGATGGGCTCGTTTTAGGCGAAGCTCGTGGGACCTCTTCTCGCTTGTCGTCGTATCTGGAGCATTGATTGCAACTCTGGCTCTGCTGATCAGTGACACCACCATCGATACATATGTGCAACTCCACAAGTTCTTCCTCGTCGCAATCATGCTCCTTGTCATCCCCCGAAACGATGCGCTGGATCAGCTTTTCAAGACAGCTGCGGCAAGTCTAACGGTTATTGCCAATTTGCTTGCAACGTGGCTAGTCTTCTTCCTCGTCTTCGCTATCGCTATGACACAGGCGTTTAGTTTGACCCGTTTTGGAAATACTGAGACAAGCAACATTAATCTTCGCACTGTCCCCAAGGCTCTGATTCTGCTGTTCCGCATGAGTTTGGGCGAGGGATGGAACCAAATTATGGAAGATTACGCAACGATTGCAGCGCCTCTCTGTGTCGAAGATGAGGAAAAGTTTTTCGACAGCGACTGCGGAAGCACGGTGTGGGCGAGGGTTTTGTTCATCGCATGGAACATCGTCAGCATGTACATCTTCGTTAATTTGTTCGTGTCTCTGATCTACGAGAGCTTCAGTTACGTCTACCAACGCTCAAGCGGCATGGCGGTTGTGGATCGAGACGAGATTCGGCGCTTCAAGGAGGCTTGGCGAAGCGTAGACCCTGCGGGCACGGGTTATATCACCAAAGAAGCCTTCCCTCGACTGCTGGGTGAACTGTCCGGGGTTTTCCAAATGCGAATCTATGATCCAGAGGACTCGGTCCGTTCGATTCTTGAGGATCTCCGGGATGACGTTAAAGTGGCGCGTCATATGTCTATTGCCACGACGACCCCAGACGCTGGAATCGATCTCGCAAGGCTGAACGCGCGAATGGCACAACTAGACGTAGTCAAGATTCGCGAACGGCGCCGGCGATTTAATGTGTTTTATGAGGAAGTTCTCGTGTCCGCGGATCCGGATCGCGGCATCTCTTTCACCACGGTGCTCATGATCTTGGCGCATTACAACATTATTAGCGATAGCAAGAGCTTGAAGTAAGCTACGTGCGGTCGACTTTTGGCGAAATGGCTGACTAACGCTCACCTAGGTTAGAGGAGTTCCTCAGACGTCGAGCTCGACTTCAACGAGTGGAAGAGCAGGTTCGCAGGCGAGTGGTGCTTGGATTCTTTGACACGCTGTAGGTGACTTCGCAGGGCACACGGGGTATGGGCGATATATTGACGTTTTCCAGATACTGGTCAAGAAAATTCAAGCAGCACATGTATCGAGTAAACTCGGCTAGGATGACGACGATTCCTCGATTGGACATTCCCGATATCTTTGTGGATGATGACAATCACGACGAGGTGGGCGGAGCAGGGCTACCATCACCACGTTCCCCGCGTTCCCCACGCTCACCGCCACGATCGCCGACTGGGCCATTGGCAGGGACGCATCTGAGCGTAGACGACGGACAGCAGAGGAATTGGTACGGGTTAGAAGAACCATCGCTCCAGGACGCAGCATGGGCGCATCCCCTCAGCTTCCCGCGGTCTTCGTCTCCGTCACCGTCCCACCACGGTACACCATCGGCGTTTAGCTTCGAGCTGCAAGAGCCGTTGGATAATCACGAGCCATCACGGGGAGGGATGAGCAGCCAGCGATCAAGCGCAGCACCGGTCAGCCCGTCACAGGTGCGTGACATGCTGGACGACTCAGTTTGGGTGGAGAGCATTCGACGCAGCGCGACGATTCGACGTTCACAAGATAGGGAATCATACCGGTAAGGAGATCTGGGGTGAGGACCTCTAAGCGATGTTGAAATGTAGATGGCCTGAAACGGACTCTATTCATAGAAGTGGACTAGGTACTGATGATGTAAGGAAGGGATGGTTGGCAAAGGATGGTGA
The DNA here is from genome assembly GCA_024112705.1 of Microcera coccophila. NCBI lineage: Eukaryota > Fungi > Ascomycota > Sordariomycetes > Hypocreales > Nectriaceae > Microcera > Microcera coccophila. Next base: position 24,330 of record JAMYIC010001130.1, read on the forward strand.
AATTTATGTCATGGATAGAACGGCGTGGCGTTCCGGGATCGCAATCGATTGACGGGGGACCAGAGCAGACCAGGGCCAATGCTTTAGACCGCCGGCCACTTATCCAACGGTTACTGTATAACTACGGTTGTTGTCTTGCCATTCTTGGTTACCCCTGATGATGATGATTCTTACTCCGTAGCGAGTGGAGGGCTGTGTGTCTCGGAGGTGCCAAGGTAACAGGCCGAGCAGATTCGGCGACTCTCGTCCATCCAAGACAAGGAAATTGGCTTGGCAAAATGGTCTCTAGCATATTGCTCCCGCCAAATTATTTGGCGTCTCTTTGGGGAGCTGGTTTCAGCGGATGGGACCGGGGTCTCAGCTCCTGGCGCGAGATGGTCACTGAATGCAGTTGATGCATCACTTGGTGTCCTGAAACAGGCCGTGCGGCGGCGCCCGCAGCATGCCAGAGTCACAGACCCCTGACCTGGTGCGACAAGATGCATTCATCATCTTCTTCATGCTTCGTGGCGAGGTGCTGAGATGCTCTTTAAAAGGAAGCCTTTGCCGTGTCGTTGTCGTTCGATCTTGGAATACTTGTGCGCAGTTCTTCATCTCAAACCTTGTCATTCGTTTTAGACATCTACACATTACGACAATAACAATAACGACCAGAGCATTCATACAGGCTGTGCCTTGGATATTGGAAAAACCATCAACTGCTGGGCACGTTGGTTCTCCATCAATTACGATCACTTACGCACAATCTTTACTCCCGATTGACGCCGGCCGCTTAATCGACCAGCATCCCATCGTTGAATCAGTCATCACGCACACACACTCTCTCTATCTCTCTCTCTTCTCTCTCGAACCAACCAGACTACGCATTCCTACCAGCAACCATGTCCACCCGCTTCTCCTCTGCCAAGCTCCGAAACTCGTTCCGACGCTCCTCATCATTATCCTCATCATCCAGAGACTCTTACACGTCCACCAGTTCAAGCTCCACCGCCGGCGTTATCAACAAAATCATGTGCCGACAACCGTCCATGGTGGACCTCGAAGAGGAGCGCAAGAGCTTTGGCAGTGAGCTGAGTCTCCTTGAGCCTCGACCTATTGTGTACTGGGGCAGCATGGAGGAGAGAATGAGCCCTCTTCATCTGTGATGCCACGACGACATGGCGACATGCTCTTCACAGCTCTATGAGTTCATTCTTGAAAACACAAAGCGGAAATCAAGTAACATTTCTAATACGACCATTCTCTGGCTTCTGATGACGGACATTGAAGCATGGCCTTTTGGGGGTTGGACAAACATTGGATGGTGTTCTCAGGCGCTCGGGATTTTGGCACAGCATCTACCGGTAGCTTGTTTCTAGGTGGAGACAGAAATACAACTGCATTTCAAGGAATAACACACAATCGTGCCGATATCGACTCGTTTCGTGATTCGGCTTTAATTTCATCAGGCGACACTGTTTGCTGCCCAAGAATGATTGTCCCTCGCATTAAGTGCACAGTAAATTAAGCACACGTTATGCCTAGAGTTTCACAAACTCCCCTCCATCTAAAATATTTAAGCGTCGGCCCACCAAACACCCCCTGCCCCTGATCCATGTTGATCTCTCGCCGACACGAGACACCCATGGCTTCGACGAACAGCAGCGACGACAAGCAGACAAGGGGGAAAGGGGGACGCATTCCAGTGGTGCAGTGGCTCATGATTGGAGGTCGATTCGGGCAGCGCCCCCCAACTTGGGAGAACATCATTACTATGGCTCAAGCCCGCAATCGAAAGGCCAGCACAAAGGACCGCAAATACGGGAGGCCCGAAAATACCGGGCGTGAGGTTCATCCTTCTGAAACCTCCGAATCTTCTGAGTCTTCTGAATCTCCTCCTTGTTCATCTTCTTCACACCACTAGAGCACAATGGTGTTTCCTGGAGATGGTCAGGTGGATACATCGGGAGCAACCATGACAAACAAGGCGAAACAGGACAGCGAGCCAGGCAACCAACAACACATAACTCCGATAGATTTTTGTCCGCGTGCATCAACTCGAGACGCATCAAACCGTCGGACCAGCCTGCGGCACGACCAACGGCGTCCAACTGGCAACCAACACTCCGTAATACACGCGCTTGGCTACGTAGCAAGACATGGCTGCCGCAGCAGTAGCAACCGCAGCCAACATGACCAGGACGGCGGTGCGCATCCGAAATGCCTCCGAAGCCTCCATCCGCATGAGCTTCTTCTGCTTGCTGCGATAGTACCACCGACCTGGCTGGTCCTGGCTCTTCGCGTCGTGTTGCTGATAGGGCTGGCGCCGGTAGACGACTTGGTGCAGCCACGGTGGAAGGCGGCTGGTTGGGTCTGGATGGCCGTATGAACGGGATATGGAGTAGCGCAGGTCGACCAGCAGCAGTGAGACTAGAAACGTCACAAAGTTGATGGGCGTCATCACAGCCTAAGGAATGGCTCCATTAGAAAGACCATACATATCTTGTATATCGGAAGAGACCTACCGAATAAACCCCAGACGTTTGAGCGTCACTCGTCTCATCGCGCCTGTGCCCAGTGGACGGCGGAGGCGTTGAAGACGAAGTCGGCGAAGATGGCGAGAATGAAGCCATTGTGACCATGGCGATTGAACTACGAGGTTATTTTCAGGGAAAAAAAGTTCTCTCACACTCGAGGAATGGAGAGAGTTATTAGAGTCGGTGCAGCTGCTACGTAAACGCTCATCCGATGTGAGGTCATTGGGGCTCTTGGAATGCGCGGAGCCACTCAGATTTCCCAACTAAGGTAAACGGGGCGGGCATCTGCCAACGCAGCCTCGTTGAACTACGCGGCGTGCCAGGTCAATGCATGGATAACACCAACGAAACCGGAATAATTCTCGCATCGGCTTAACACTCCCTCCCTATACAGCATGTTAGACGTGATCATCAGGTTCATTCTTCTACCTTCTAAAAATGGACACAAATCCCACAACTATCCATAGTCATTCCTACTTTAACTAACTCGTTGCTTTTGGATACCCAATCCTGGTCAGGTTTTCCAGGGGGGGGGGGG
>JAMYIC010000114.1:0-37073 GCA_024112705.1 Microcera coccophila
GCCCTGCCGGGGGCACTCCTCGCTTCGCTCGACATGTCCAATCCATCTGCTGAATCGAGCCGCAGGCGAGGAGGGCCCCCGGCAGGGCCGCCGGAGGCAAGAGAGAGCCTCTATCTTTGCGTTCCCAAAGGACAAGGATCTCAGTCGTTGGCATAGGACCTAGTAATGTACTCAACTACAGGAGGGCTAGCTGGTCCCAGGTACATGAAGAAGTTGGGAATGTTAGGCACAGTCACTCATGTAAGCTTCAGGGCCTGAGCAACAACACCAATGGAGCTCCACACAGTCTGTTATTCACTTTCTCCTTTTCGTCATATAACGATAAGGCCATGTTATCCAAGGGTCTACAGCTTCGAAAGGAGACGAGTTCCCTCGTTGATTCAGATTCCAGATTATAGCGCATATGCGTTGCTCCTCACGAAGCAATACACCCGGGAACGGTGGATAGATGGACAGTAGTCAAGGGGCTCTCTTGATGAATTTACTACCTCGCTATAACAAACGTGGGATTGACTGTATGAGCTTAACCGATCATCAGTTTCACATTATTCTCAATAATGAATTGCAGTCAAGTAGTGCTCTCGCCCTGCACCTTCGATTGCCAAATCTTGTTTAGCAAGTTTGCTGCTACGAGATTCACTGGAATCCTACTGCAAGTATATAACGCAAGAAGCCTAGACTTACTCTCTCTTTAGAAGTACCCATCGCCCATAGATAGTTCCAGCAGCTTCCAAGTGTTCTTGTCTAAAGTCGTAGAGTCCTTGATCAAGAAAAGATGAAGAGATACCGAGTAAGTAAACAGGGAAAAGGAGGGTCTGAAGTGACTGACACCCTGTGCTCAACTCTGATCTACTAATGGGGGCCGATGCTCTTATTGGTAGGCTGGTGGTGCCATTGCTGGTGAATCGGACGGCAATTCAACAGACGACGATCCAACAATAGCCGCTGCTGATCTTCGAAACGAGGGCATATCAATAGCGATTGTAAACCTCAGACAAGCAGTCAACCGCCAAGCGGGCCTTATGTTATGAGGTAAATCCTCTTTGGGACCAAGGTACCCAAACCCTTTTCCGAGTGTCAACCTCTATTCGTGGATCGACACATCCGATTCCTGTCTTGGCCTCTGTCGGATGGACAATTCCCTCTGCTGGAGAGATTGCTCTGTTTTGCACTTCATGAACCACCACGGCGCTGGAGTAATTCTGTTCACTCCTACTCTCTGCACGATTCGGATCAGCCGACGCACTATTAGATATTGTTGGCCGTATACATCTCGACGACTACATCAACCAAGGGCATCTTGACATTTGGCGGAAGCCTTTCGACCAAGGGAAAAGGCCTGTCTGCCTGGCATCTGCCGTACGCATGGCTTTACTCCACATTGTCTCTCGAGATGATGGCATCCCTTCTTTCGATCCAATGCGAGCCAAAGTCATATCGGAATTTCCAGGAACAGGAGATGGACAACGCATCAGCGAGGTGTTACCAGCTGCCTGTGGACAACGCGCAAATACAATTCTAGCTTGAAGTTCACGGCCCCTCCCATGACGAAAGTCATGACGACGGCGAAAGCGCAGATGGAGGGATGAGCAAATCAATTACAGCAGACCCAATCGGAAGACCTATGGCCGTGTATCTGACATTTATCCAAAACCGAGAAGTTATGCAAGGTTATCAAGCTCTGGGAACACAATACGATAGAACGATTGCCGATATGAACGGCCTTCAAAATTACAAGCATTACCTGAAGCCAGCATAAAGGAGGTAGATAGACGACATTTTGCTGGATTTTTCACAAAGGGTAACAGAAGGCAAAATCTCCGCTAAAGAAATAGTACCTGTCTGCGTGAACTATCGAAAGCTCCTAAGACAAACTAAACTAAATCAGAAGCGCCACGACGGTCGAGGCTTGCTGAAGTTGCCGCTATTGCCTATAGTACATGTCTCACATTAACCCGCTAAGAGCGACTTATAAAATCCAATAAAACGGACATCCAACGCGGAATGCGGACTTGATTCCGTTCTTCGAAAACTACTTATGTCTCCTTGTCATCCACTCCTTACCGCAACTCTTAGAATCTCTGAAAACTACTCGTGGCCATACTTTTTCTACCAGCTTGCATTCATATTCGAGCTTCTGCCTACTTATCAACATGTCACTCCTATCGGACTCTGCCGCTGTGATTTTGACTAAATTTGGCACCAGTGTTGCTGGCGCAGCCGGCACCTGGGTCTTCCAGCAGGGACTGGATGCTCTAACGGGTGGCAGTGACACATCCAAGATCAAAGAAGCTATCGCTCAAATTGCGAAACTAGTCGAAAATGTCGATAAAGATGTGCAAAAGCTATCGCAGCAGCTTCTTGACGATGTCATAGCGTTACGAACTGACGAGTTGAAGAGCCCTATGGACCAGATCACTGCCTATTACGACGACATTACCGACATCGTGCAGACAGCCTTGGATTTGCCGGCGACTCTTTCTGCGGCCGATCGTGCTACACAGACTCAGCCGATACAGGCTCGCCTCGAGAACCGTCTTAGAGCTTGTGCCAATGACGTCCCTGGTTTGCTTGACACTATCAACGGTTATCTTACCGAAACGGGGGACGCAACTGGGCTCGCCTTTCTCTCCAGCAAATTGCCCAAAAGACCTTGGATGACTCTACTGATTTCCTTGGCTTCTATGGGAGATCCAAAGCGATTGTGAGATGACTACTGACACCTACACGACCAGTTGAATAAGATGGCTGATATGGGAATAGATTATGCAGTACTGGATCGTAGTCGCCAAAGGAATATCTCTTCTTCAGATGGCCTCTGACACCCCTAGCGTGGGCTTCGTTGAAGGCGCGGCCGCAATCCAGAGGCAGACGGCCAACTTGCAAAAGCAAGACCAGGTCTTTCGCTCGACAATTGGTGTCCAGACGGCCGCGATAGCCGAGAAGGTGCTGAACAGTGGCAACCCCATTTATATACCCATCGCCCTTTGTGACACGACGGGTGGCGGGTTGCAATGGGTACAATCTCTTCAAGGCTTTGCTCCCCGGCTATGGGTCATCACCGCTGAGATGGACACAAATTTGCCGCTCAAGACTCTATGGTGGATCGAAGGCCCTCTAGATGCAATCCTCGACTTCCATCCCAACGGCAGCTACGCCGTCCACCTAAGAGAAGATGCTACGAACAATCGTCTCGTTATCAATGATTCCGATCTTGTCGTAACAGAAGTCCCCGACAGTGAGAAGGCTAAATACCCCAGCGAATGGTACATCAAACCGGTATCGCCAGGTTCAGACCAATTTGTTCTTCAGTTTCAGAGTCAAAACACAGACTACAACGACGCCTACTTGGTCAAGACTGCTTGGACAACGGGACAAAACTGGGTGCTTATGACACACGATGGATACGGCGGCGGCCAGACCCAGTTGACTTCGGTGGGGAAAGAAAGTCAATACGATCCTGACAATCTTTCGTACCAGTGGCAGATTTCAATCTGGGTTGACTCCCCATCCGCATCGCCATAGTGCTAGTAGTGGAATCTATCTTAATATCCTTGTTTGATCTATAAGTTCGATGAAGGTAACGCTTTTATTAAAAAACATGGGTTTCACTTCAGATTTGTATCCTTCTGGATCAGTGTGCCAATCTCATCCGTACCAACCTTGGGTAGTTTGCGCATAGCAGCATTATTCTCCCTAGCGCTAGCTAGTACGAGTCGAGCCTAACTCCCAGATGACACCAAGTCTACTAGAAATGACCATAGCCGTATCCGTCTGTCTGCCTTACCGCCTACCCTTTCAGTGTGCGAGCGCTAAAGGTGTGTGGTCAAAAATGTATCCCAAGTGGTACGACACTGTCTCATAGAGCAATCAACTTAAAAAGTCAGCGTTAGTACAAGAAATTACCTTATTGCAGCGCCAATATGTTATTTCTACGCATATTCCTCTAATCACTCCTTGGAATCTGTTATGGATCAGGCTGGCACTACTGTTCTCTAGCGGCACAGGGTAGCCCCCGCCGGATTTACGAGATGCCGGCTCCGGCGCGCTAGGCCTCCGCTGCCAGGAAATAATTACAAGGCCACTACCTCTCCTGTAAGGCCCGTGACAGTAACAGCCGAACCAGCGCCTCCCGGCCACGATGATTCGCACCATCATACAACACCTAGCGCCTCTCGACAGGTACCAGCACGAAAAACCCTTCAAGGTTATGCTCGACGTGTCTGACCTCGGATATTCGCAATCGAATCACGAGCTAGTCGATGCGGTGCTCAATGTGGCTGATGCGCAGCCAACACGAGGGCAATGGTCTATGGAGACCAACGGCTTTCAATTCCTGTCCTCTCCTTCTCGGTTGCAAGATTCGGATTTCGATGACGACGAGGCAGTGAAGGAGTACTACTATCCAGAAATAGTTTCCACTGTCCAAAAACTGTGTCCTCCGGGCAGCGAGGTCTTTGCGTTAGGATACCGAGTATGTCACATTGATGCGGTCCAGGTCCCCGACACGGGCAAATATTATGTTCATCTGATTCACCTAACCTAACCTTGGGATGGATAGAGGAGAAAGTCAAGAGCCACGCCCTCGCCAACATCACCTCATCTAATTCCAGTTCCTTATGCCCATGTCGGTACGCGGCTTACTGTGCCCATCACCTCGTGGCAAGTACTCGCAGTTTGACTTACTCGCATCACAGACTACAGCCCGGCTGGCTCTGCTGTCCCTTGCCAACGGCTCTTTTCTAAAAGACCAGATCTGCAAGGGCGGCCCTTTCAACTCATAACGTCCGTCGGAAAGCCCCAATGTAGTCCTGGCTGTTCTCGTAGGCTGATGATGGAATCTGCAGTCTCTGGAGGGTGACGAAAGGCCCGAACATGGACTGGCCACTGGCGGTCTGCGACTTTCAAACCATCAATGTCGATAGAGACATTGACGAGGGAGATGTGGTGCACCGCGGACACGTTGGAGAGCATGGCCTGCTGTACCATCATCCGGACCACCAATGGTATTACCTGGACGATCAGAGTGTGGACGATGTCATCATGTTTCGACATTCCGATTCCCGAGGTTACTCAAAGCCTTGTGCGTTGCTCAGACCCCAGTACACGGAGGACAATTGCTAACAAGAGGCAGTCTCACCACATGCCTCCTTCGACAGGGCTCAAGGCATGACTGGCATCGTAGGACGAGAGAGCATCGAAATCACAGTGGCTTGCTTTCTTGACGGCCAAGAATCTACGGAGTGAAAGAGGACGAGAGAATGCATCTTTTATGAAGTATTCCTGCATGCACGGTCTTACCCTAACCCTAACCATCGTTCTCGCTTAGGTAAGGACGCAACTCCTGTCCATGGTCGTGTATCTTCTTGAATTGCTCAAGGATATCGGTAGAGCATTCCACCGTACTAGTTCGCCCTTCTTTCTTGGCCACGGGAGGATCTCCATCGCTGGGTTTAGGTTAGCTCTAGTTCTTTGCCGCGAAATAGGTGATGGATCAAATGCGACCGAGGAAGGAATGGAAGAGAAGGGTGAGAGGGGTTGCCATGCATTGACGCTTTCGGATCTTGCAGGGCAAGAGGATTGTAGATTTCTTTCCACGGTTGACAGCGCTGATTGCCGGAGAATCGGGGCATCTTGGAAGTCCAACAAGATGTTGCGAGGGATGAGCAGTCGATCTTCAGGATGGAATATCCGAAAGTGAATACGTAGGAATTTACGTCGAATGCGGTGAAATCATGGATTAGGAAACGAGATGACGGGGATGGGGATGGGGGACCACTTATGGCACTAGCGAAACAACATTCTGTGGCCATGTCGAGATACAGGTACCTGGTAGAACTCACATCCATTCACGATGAAGGAAGCGTGTCACGAGGGCTGCCATGTGGGGGACACTGCATGAAGAGTGCCTCGCAGGCACCAACAGTTACACTCTATCCTCCACTTTGGGCTGCTGTGCCTTGTTGTCCCCGTCGGGCACGAGTTGGCTGCGGACCTTTGGCCCGACCAGGCAGCGCAGATGCCAGTGGGTGTGTGTGTCTTTGATTAATTGGTCGATGTGCTTGATCCCCCTCCCCCAACGGCTATGCAGCCCACTCGTGCCATGAGACTTGACCATTCCAAGCACTGTCTTTCAGTACGCCGTTTCTCTCCGTCTCTTGTCCATGTAAAGTATGGCGGAATGCATCGCAGCTGTGGGTCTTGCATCATCAATTATAACTCTACTCGAGACGGGCAAAGCGATCGCCTGCATCGTCCAGGAGATACGAGCAAAAGGCCATGACATTTCGAGTGCCAGCGCGGATGCGGTGGCACAGGTTGCGCTGCTAGTGGATTTGGTCCATCAGATCAAGAACAGCGAGGAAAACACAACACCACCACCACCGGAGCAGACATCGGAAGAGAAGGCCAGATGCCAGAAACTGCTGGTGGTAGTGGACGGCTGCACACGCCAGCTTCGGCTTCTCGCCGACATCCTGGCTCAGACAAGTCTTTCCCGATCGGACTCGGCCGTCGCAGTGACTCGGAAAGTCTGGCAGCGGATGCGCAGAGGAAAAGACGTTTTCCGCATACAACAAGCCTTGGAATCGTACAAGACACTTCTCACTCTGAGGCTGGTCCACCAGTCGCACTGTCGATTGAGCAACGGCATGGAACAACAACACGGATCGAGCGCCCAGAAATGGGTATTCCTGCCGCCCATGTCGGTACCGAAGTTTGTTGGACGCCAGGATGCGCTCCGAGCCATCGACGAGAGTTGGGAGACTTCCGACCCGGCAGCCGCCGCCCAGCTCAACACCGTGATCCTCGGCATGGGGGGTCAAGGCAAGACACAGCTCGCCTTGGAATACTGCCGGCGATCCCTGAAATCCAACGTCTTCCAGGCCGTGTTCTGGCTTGACGCCACGAGTCCCGCATCCATAGTCCGAGGCTACCAGAACATGGCAACCAAATTTGCCAATACGACAAGCGACGCGCTCAACGACAAATCGTCGATGGAGTTTGCCATAAAAGTCATTTCAGAGCTGTCGGATCGCTGGCTGATGGTCCTCGACAACCTCGACAACCCAAAACAGTTCCCCAACATCCACAGTTACCTTCCATCAAGCCCCCATGGTCTGGGGTCCTTTCTATTCACCAGCCGTCATCAGGATATGTCTTCGCTAGGCACTGCCATCTTCTTGGGAAAGTTGACCGAGGAGGAAGGACTTGAACTATTCTATCATCGCCTTGCTAGCCGGGACACGAACGACTTCTCTCGACAAAGGGCACTCTCAATCATTGACCGTTTTGATCGGCTGCCACTCGCAATCGACCAGTGTTCAGCATATATCAGACGGCGGGGACTTACGTTTGCCGCCTTCGAAACACTCTACCAACAGCAATCGTCCCGGTCCAAAATGTGGCTGAGCGTTCCGCATGTCTGGGGCTACGAGAGACGAGCCCGAGGCGATTCCGAGGCTGAGAGTCAAATCTCGCTCAACATCGGCACCACCTTTGAGCTTTCTCTACAACAAATCGAAGACTCCAACCCCTCCCCCAAGGATATCGGAAATATGCTGTCGTTTCTCAGCTTATTTGACCGGAAAGACATTTCTGAAGAAATGGCTATGCATGCCAGAAGCAGATCTGGCTCGTTGCCGTCTTGGATACTCAGTTGCTATGCCCATGGCGTGTGGGACAAGACCAAGTTTCAGGACATAATCGTGGACTTGTACGGACTCGCGATTCTCGAAACTATCGATCTCGGACCGGAGTGGTCTACATTCACGCTCCACCCGATGGTCCAGGAGTGGCTCAGGCTCCGAATCGAGACTGTGCAGTGGACGTCTTATGCCGAGATGGCCGTCGACACGATGGATAGGATGCTCTCAAGTCGAGCCGCGACCATGGACTCGTTGGAGTTTCCAGCAAAAAAATGGCTTCTCATCCACATCGATGCCGCCCGAGATAGCGCCCGGGAGCTAACCGACGACGATTCGGTCCTTGGCTGCATGGAAAACTCGACTGCGGGCAGGTTTGCGGCTTTCTACACTCGCTGCGAACGCCTCGACTCGGCAATTCTGCTGTATCAAGAACTTTTGGCCAAATGCGACGAGACGGACCTTTCGTGTCTCAACGGCGACGTTCTGGATTTGTATCATAACATGGCCGCTTGTCGCGTGAAACAAGGCAAATATGCGGACGCCGAGGAACTGTACCGTAAGGCTTTGGCGGGCAGGACCAAGGTGCTGGGTCCCGACCACGAATCAACATTGTTGACTGCTGGGAAGCTCGGCATGACCTACCGGAGGTCGCTTCATTATTCGGAGAGCGAAGAGCTGTTACGTCACGTCATCGAACGAGCTCAGTCGATCTACGGTACCAGGACGAAGTTGTACTTGGTTGCGCTCAACAACCTCGCGGTGAACTTGCGATACCAAGGTCGCCTCGACGAAGCCGAGTCTGCCGCGAGGAGGGCGGCGGAAGGAGTCGTTCAAAACTTTGGGGAAGACGATGGTGCAGCGCTGTTTATGCGGAGATGCCTAGGCTTAGTGCTGCGAGACCAGGGGCGGCACAGGGAGGCTGCAGAGATACTGAGGCTGGCTTTGAGAGGCCAGGAGAAGCTCTTGGGTTCCCTCGACAGCAGTACGCTTTTCACGGTGCGAATACTGGAGGGTATATATACCAGGTGCGGTGAGGATGCTCAAGCGCAAGAGATGAGGGAGAAAATGCAGGGAGATCTAGGCAGGCTGATCTTCGAAGCGTCGCCCTGGAGTACTAACCGCTAATGATTTGGGTCTGGTAAAAGCGGGAGGTATATTTTTATTGCGAGGCTTTAGATCGTGCTGGCGATTAAAGAAGAAGAACGTGCAACCTATATAGAAGCCGATAAAGCCTCCTGCCAGCTCGACGCCTACGCCTGTGCAAGACGGCATGGTCAAGAACTGCAACCAGGTCTACAAGGTCAAGTCGGGAGATGGCTGCTACAACGTTGTAACCCTAAGCCTTGAACGACTTCTACGCGTGGAACCCGGCTGACAAGAGCGACTGCAGTGGACCCTTCCCCGACTACTACGTTTGCGTAGGAATTCGAAGGAAGCCGTAGTAAATGCTTGGATTTGGTTGTACGATAGCAGCCAGTAGACGGAGTTGTATTTCCTTTCAAATTCTTCCTGTGATTTTGAGTTGATCATAGCAATCGTAAGAGACATGAGTGGTATGAGCACGTTACGCTATGAACGTGAGCCAGGTCAACCCTCCGTACCGTCTTGTTCTTCTCCCCTGCGACGAAGTCATACTGTACATATAGTTACCACGTCACCCCCTAATTATATCACGTGGCGTAAGGATTAGGCGGCCAAACAGGAATCCTGTCGTTGTTTCTGGAGTAGCTCGCGGCCTTGTGCAGCGCCCCGAGCTCCGGGCCGTGTCGGAAGGGTTTGATCCTCGCGTCACCCTCCAAGTCGCGCTGCGTAAGCCTTGCCATCAGTAGCGGCATGATGCCATTGAGATCGACCCTCAGCGGCCCGTATTCCGTGTCTTGGGGCTCCTTGATGCCGCCGGCCTTGGCGCGCAGGCCGTGATACACGGCCAGGTCCATCTTGGCCTTGAACCCTTCCCAGCTGGCCGCGTCCGCGCCGGGGTAGAACAGGATCAGCCCGCATGCACCGCCGTTGCCTTGCTCGAGGATGTGCTTCTGCCAGGGTGTCGCGAGCGCGCGCGCGATATGCAGTATTTCGTTGCCCTGGTAGTACTCGAGGACGGCGGCGGACTCGGCTGCACCGGTTTCGACATAGACAGGCCGCGCAATGGCCCTGGCGTCCTTGAGGCTCTGGGGCGTAACGGCCTCGACGGCGGCGAATCGCAGCTCTGTATCATCCCGGGGCTGGCGCCGCTGCTGGGACGTCGTGACGCTCCCGTGTTTCCACCGTACGCCGAGCATCAGGGCATGGGCCTCGCCGTAGTTGAGCTTTTCGCGGCGGAGGGCTTTTTGCACAACCTGTGCAAATGGCATGCCACACTCTTTGCGGCACAGCTCGTCTTCTTGCTCCGGCGGCGGGCGCAGCGTGATGGTGCGCATCTCGGCGTCCGTGATGGATGACGGGTCAGCTACGGCGCGCTTGTACAGCTCTCGGGTAGCATCGTCCAGAGGAATCGGCGTCATGTCGACTGTGACGGCGTCGGGTATGCCGAAAAGGGGAAATTTCTTGATGTTAGCCATGTTGGGGCGGTAGTTGCGTTGCCAGAGGTAGGCAGAGTGAGGCTGCGGGTTGGGAGAAGTGAGCTGCTTATGCTTTGTTTGGTGTGGAGCCGATGTTACAATACGGATACGCTGGACACGGTAAAAGTAGGCATCAGGGAGAGTAAAGCGGAGACTTTCATCATATCATGTATGACCGAAAAGAAAACTTGACTGCAATAAAAGCAGTCCCAAGATTCGTGCTTCAGCTACACGAGGAAGGCGTACCAACGTTCCACATCTCTCGAAAGATACTGGTCGATGTCAGGCATATATGACGCTGTTGATGTATTCCGAGATGATGTCTCTTCTGATGATCAAGGACGTAGTCCAAGAAGGCTTTCTCGATGTATCCTGCTGTCGATTGCACAGCAGCAAGAGCGCTGCACCCGCTTAAAACAGCCATCAAACTTTTGAGTAGCGGTCCTTCGATGAAGTGATGAACTCACATTTCTCTGAACTGTTCGGACGAAACATACCCGAGCTTGAATCTAATCCCGCCGCGGATTGCTAAACATCCGAGCGACGGGGCTCTAAATGCGGCGGCTCCATGCTTCATTCAAGAGTTTGGCGTCTATTGCAAAGATCCCCGGGACTCAATGGACTATCGCCTCGCAGGATTTACGAAACCGGAAACCAATTGGCGCATCTTTGCAGGCTATTGCCACAGGATGACCATCTCGAGGTTCTTCTCCTTTGGGAATGCAAAGCTGGAGGGTCTCTTTTGCCTCCGGCGGCCCTGCCGGGCGCCCTCCTCGCCTTCGGCTCGAGCTCCTATAGCAGTTTTATCTAGTAAGCGGTAAGATGGCAAAAAAATCTAATTATAATCCACCCTAAATCGTTAAGATCTAACGGGAAAACCTCACCGTTCATCATACCATGTACGTAGCTGGCCCCTATCAAACGATACTTCCCCCCCGCCGAGTCTTTGCGAACAACCAAGGGAACTTCGCCACCGCCAGGGATAAGAATTCGATCACCTTCCCGAGCAGTCCGGGGAACCGAGGCAAGATAACCCCTGGCGGTTATTCCCAAGGGCATCGAATGGACACATATGTCGTTGAACCCGGCAGCCTCCTCAAGTAAGTCCTTTTCTATCTGTGCCATCTCTTTACCTGGAGAAGAGAGCTTTGTGAAACTCGTTAAAATCCCCCCCGAGTCTACTCTCGGCCGGCGAATGACTCTCCGCATCTACATTCCAGCGGAGCGTCCTCCACACGACTTCCTTGATGTCTTCGCCTGTCGGATACTCTTCCAAGGAGAATCCCGCGCGACAGGATTGCTGGTATCCCAATATACCCTTGGAAGGTACGTATGGGTTCTTGTATGAAACTTCATCGATCTTGGGGATGTCCTGAAGCACGTCGATCAATGCTCCGCGGATGTTGAGTTCTCTGCCATCTTTTGACACGCTGTAGCAAGCCCTGGATCTACTAGAGGCATTATATAAACCTTCACATGTGGGAATGTGGAATTGTGGTCTCTACGACCAGTCTGCGACCCATGAAGGAACATCCGCATTGTCGGCTACGTTGGTCGCCTGGAGAAGGACGTCAAAGGGTGGCAGAAGCTCCAGCAACCTCCTTGTCATGTCAGCAAATACTTCCACGTTGGTCTTCTTATAGTCTGGCGGGGGAAATTCCGATTTAAAATGGCCAAATATGTTAAGCAGAGCAAAAACGTGATCTCGCTTGTCTGTGGCTCGAAGCCGACGACTCCTGCCAAGGACGCCGTACAGAGCCTTTGGGGAGCCAAGGTCGTCGACACGCTCTTTTACCAGATATACCGAGTACATGTGGTGCTTGAAACCCTCCAGTAGACTAAAGGTCAACCCGCTCTCATGACTCGTGTCGACAAATATCTGGAAGAAGAGATGATAAAAGTCGTTGTAGTCAGCCATTTGCTCGCCACATATCACGACCGCTGACAGACCCAGGGCTGCCTCTTGCACGACCCAAACTCGCTCCCACCACGGCTTTAAAATCACATCGAGAAAGCCTTGGACGAGCGGAGTCAGCGCCTTGCTGGACACGTACTCGGCAGCTTGATGCGCAAGGTCGCTGTAGAGAGGAGAAACCGCGGGGAAGTCTCCTCGCGCCTTTGACTCATGTATCTCGGCGGCCATGGGGGTTAAATAATCAAAGAACAAGTCCGCGACGGGGCGGCCAGTCTCGGACTTCAGCCTCTCAGATGCAGCCCCTCACCAAATGACAACCTGCTGCGCTTGCGAGTAGATCGAGTCCATAAGCGCGACTTGACTACCGCGTTCTTCAAGATTCCCCTGGTCAATGCAGATAGCATCAACCCACAACACCCTCTCTGAATCTCGTCTCCGAAGCTTTCGCAAGGCAACGTCGCAGTTTTTCGAAATGTTAATGCTGGCTCCATCACAATTGATGGAGCCAGAGAGCGCAGCGTCACCATCTTCGGCAGCCCAAGTGTACGAAAGCGCGTCATATTCACACTCGTCCTGTTTGGTTGCTGACAGCTTGATGTATATGTCGAGCTCCATGGAGTCGGCTGGAAGGAGGGTGAGGGTTCTGATCATCCCGTCACCCTTCAAGGCTGTGTACTGATAGAGGGCCACCATCGTTCTGACAGTATCCCATTGCCAAGATGTTTCGGGCAGGGAATTAGCAGAGACCAAGATCCTCACCAGTCAGATGTACCGTGATTGTTTCTCGATAGACCGTCTGAGGGCTGGATGACAAATTTCAAGACCATATTCAAGTTATCGGCATTGGAAAAGCACACCTGGGATGGCAACGAGTGAGTGAATTAATCCTTTAAGATCCTACCTAGAAGAGTGCTATATGGATGTCTTATGAATCCTGACCGTGCTGTTCCCACTATGTACATTACATCGTAGAGCCGGGAAGGCTGAGGAATGTGGCTACAACAATTTCGGGTGGTCTTGTCCCTTGACGCCTCAAACAATTGGTGGAGGCTGCGTCAACTGTAATTTACAATTCCATTTTCAAACCATTGGCGAAGGCTGTGTCAATTGTAATTTACAATTCAACTCCGCCCAGCGGGTCCAAGAATAAGCTGCATATTAAAACCGCCTCCACCACCTGATCACCACCACCACCACCACCATCACCACCTACACTGTTGTTCCCTGCCTCTATTTCGCCCCCAACTTCGCCACGAACGGGCTACCGGTAACACACTATAGTCATGAGAGCCTAAGCTGTCAAATTCTGCAAACTAAATTTGGCTTGACTCAGTATCTAAGAGGTGCCTTGCGGCAGTGTAACTGGAGATGATGATAAATATCATCCTGACCCCGAGAGCATAATGAACGTTCTCTTAAACTTGAGCTTCAATTCACACCGCCATGCCATGCTAGCAGTGTGTGCCCAGTGGGTTGACAATAACCACGTGCTTCGAAAGGCACTACTATAACCCTAACCCTAAGGCTGCCAGAATGTCCATTTATCCACAGTGGTGAGACACAAGCAGGTTTGATTGTGAAAGTCCTGGGCAACTTCGAACGGATGAAACCTGAGACGAACGAAAGGGGAATTCTTCCGTGGAAGGGTGTAAAACAAGATATTTATCCGTCACCTTTCACTAGACAATTTCCTTGTTCGACAGAGGTGACCGTGGATCCGGAAACGCGTTGAATGAGAAGTGGGTTAGCGTAGCATATATGAACATCACTATCTCAACTCGGTAGATTAATTGATGCGGAAACTCAAATTGGGCGGTGCAAGACTCGAAATGAGAAACAAAAAGTCCGCATTTTTTCTAAAGATACAAGATTTATCTGTTCCGGATCGGAGTGAGATGCCTAAACGTAAATTCAATTATAAGCGCCTGCGCATATAAGTTGCCTAAATACAAACAACACGAATACCAACAGATCACGAATTGTGACCCATCCTGGATTGAAATTTATGGCGACAAAGAAGATAAAAATACTTGAGGTTTGTGCATAGTAGCCTATTTAGCGACGGACGTGGTGATTAATATCCATATAAGTTAGTGAGTCGTGGATAGACTTGCATGTTATAGCTCAAGATAAATTGAATAGCTAGACTATGAGGGGAAAAAAACACGTTCTTTATTATTGCCTACCCTATTGCGTTACTCCTTCTAAATGGTCGAAGAGTTGTAATTGAAGTTTAGAATATCCTAGAATTTAGCTATAAAATACAAAATGTCCTTTCAAGATGCCTGTAACGAGCCAAACCCGAGCCATCCATATACCCATCAAGAAAACACTCACCCACAAAAGTAAACCCCTCTTCATCTTTACGTTCACGAAGAATAATAGGAACACTACAACCCAACAATATACATACCAAGTCTCCCTTCATCGCCTTTCCTGTAACCATACCAATATGCCCACAGCGAGTAACCATAAGACGCATCGACATTCTGACGACTGTATCGAAAAACCGACCAAAGAACGTGCTGTGGTAAAACTCGTCCTGATTCGGAGCCGAGTCTGGGGTATCGACACCGGCCTGGAGGCTCTCTCGTAGAATGCTCTCGAAGCTGTGTCCCTGGATTTGAAGACTCATTACCCAAGAAAACCAGTCCTTTAGCTCTTCTGGGACAGAGCACGCGGTCCCTGTTATGAGCGGTGCAAGTAGGTGCACAAAATCCCGGCAGAATTCAGCCGGCATGGCGTATCGTAAATATCGATCTTTCCGATCTAGTACCAAACTTCTACACACACGGACAAGGGTATCCGTTGGCGAGAAAGAGGAGTCAGAATAAGACGTTTCCATAAAGCTCCATGTAGAACTTTGGACCATTTGGGAATGTCTTGATCCGGCTAATCCATCGACAGTATCAAGTATGACTCCTTGGCAGAGTAGTGCCGAGCCTTCGAACTGGGATGTGGCTTCTATGGTCCCGGATGCAGAATAGGAAACCGATGGGTCAACTTCAAGGGCTGTAGGGGTCCGTAGGTTCCCGATCGAAGTCTTGGGACTTTGGCTAACCATGAGAGGAATCACCAGGACATTGCCCGTTCGCCATCTCGGTACCCAGGTTGGCCAAGAAGAGTCATCCGGCGTGTCGTATATCGAGGCAAAGGATATAATGTCGAGCGACTTGTGGCGCGTTATGAAGGCCTGTGCGAATCGCAGGTAAACCTCCCGAGTACTGAGAAAGTAATTGACGCTCAGAAGTGATTTATCCGTAGAGAGCCCCATCAGACCATATAACCGATCTCGGTCATCGGTTGCGTCCATACAACAAAAGTAGGCGGTTAATGCTGGAAGTGAAAGAGTGACATTCGCCCCGGCCTTTTTCATAACTTTATACAAGGCCCATGCTCTTCTTCGGTTATTCCCATAAGTGAAGCCAGGAGTTTCTTTGATTCCAGTCGAAGTACACTTGTCAGCCGTGCGTATACTGCGACATACAGCAACCCTGCTGACGTTTCGGTTGCCGCACCAGAATGAGATACTTGAAGGAAGTACGAATTCCTGTACGGTCCAGATCCTTGACCACCACGTCCGCGAAAGGAGATTGGTTAGTGCTGTCCAGTGGGGACTGTATTCGTCTGTCTGCAGCAGTGTACGAAGTTGTTGAATATTATAATTCTTTCGAGAGATTTTATCGAGATGTTTGATGAAGTCGATTGCCATGTTGCTGTCAGGCGACTCCTCTCCCAGCCAAGTGATGACTTGATCAGCATGGCAATAAATGTGTTGCATATGCTTTACTTGTTGAGCTCTCTCTTCCAAGTCGGCTTGGTTGATACAGATTGAATCAATCCACCACCATCGACCGCCAAGAGGCTCACCCTTCGATCTCAAAGCATCGAAGAACGGACGAAGTGAATCGAGAACTGGAAGCTGTTGTTTGTTTATCAGGATGTTCCAGTTTCTCGTGAGGGGAGTTCCATCGGTAGCCCATGCGTAACTTAAAGAGTGATATGGTGGAAGAAGCTCATTGAGTGAGAAGGTTTTGAGCACAGCGGCGACAGTGGAGGCCTCATGGTGAACGAACTTCAGTAGCCGTATCTGGTGAGGCTTTATAGAAGCATATGCGTAGGGGATGTTTTCAGCCATGATGCAGACCATGATTGCGATGGAGATTATACAGAATCTTGCGGTGAGAAGCGCGTTCTTGAGAAGTGGGAGATGGCGGGGAACCTGACTTTGAAAATCAGGCTGTGATAAGCCTTCCAATGCTACCGTATGTAGGACTACGATAAATCACAGAGCAGCTGCAGCTGCAAGTGTACCAAGCTAATGCAACCCCCCTCTTAAATCGGGCGCTAGCACCGCTGCATGAAATCCGACAAGGTAACCAAGGCAGAATTGAACGATTGAACCATCCATTCAGGATGCCAGTACTGACCGTGCTGCACCCACTATGTACATTACAGTGTGAGACTGGGGAAGACCGAGGAATGTGGCTACGGGCATTTCCAATAGGCTTTGGCCCTTGACGGCTCCAACCGAGGCAGATATAATCTGTAGTGCTAAGCGCCAAGCAATGCGCCACCTCAAATGGATTGGCTAATGAAAGCAGAGCTGCTGAAAATAGAGATTACGAGTCACCAGCTTGATGGATGCCTCACTTTCAGCCGCAATTACATTTTCCTGCCCAAATGTTAGGTGCACGCCTCGTCAACCTAAAAATCCTCCAAGTATATATATGTGCAAACGTACCCTTCCAAACACAAAACTAGCAAATCCAAAGGAACACCAAGTCACATCGAAGTTACGACAACCAACAGGGACTCTAGGCTCAGTCAAAGAGTCGTAAAAGAGCGCTGTCTCCAGAAAAGAGCAAGATGGATCAAGAAGATTGTGCGTCGGATGTCGCTGCCCCAGCATCAATTTACAGAGTCTTCAACAACGACAGGAAAAACCCCACGCTTCCAGAGAGATTTGACTGGATAACTCAAAAGGCCCTTTATTCACCCCGCGGTCTACTGAAGTCGTCTTCCCCTGGGCTACCAAAGCTGGACCATGAGTTCGGCTATGTCTTCTGTCATCGCGGACTCTACGAGCGTTCTTTGAGAATCCTCGACAATACAGTTGCCGCAATCAAGAATGGTTTCAGCCACGATCTCTTCCTTCATGAGGTAGACGCGTTCGTCTGGGATAGATTAGATGAAGCTTTTGTGGCTCATGATCAGAATCCACGACGCATCACGAAAAAGACGGAGCCATGGGAGTCGTACTCTCTTCATGAAATCTTCAAGACGCCTCTCGTGTCGAGAAGAATAGAGATGGAACTTCCGTCTACAGCAGACATAAGCCGCCTTGAGAAGAAACCACCAGACATGGCAAGCTCGTACCTTTCAACCGATGAGAAAGTACTTGCTCTATTCAGACTACTTTGGAAAGAAAAGCTTGAGCCCTCCGGTCTCACTCTTCAAATCGACTTCAGAGAAGAAGACTTTGCCAAGGCCATGTCCTTTTACTCTTTCCATATTTCCAAACGGCCCTACCAGTACTCAAATCGTCGCGGCGCTCACCATACCTTGGTGTGGAGCATGTTTCACTCAATTATCCTGAAGGGATACAACAAGCACTACAAGTCTTTTGGCCATCTTCACAAAGCAATCACCGAGATGTCTGAAAACACCTACGGCAGAGATTACTTTCAAATAAGCCATTTACACGTTTTCCCACCGTTGATAATGGTCTTCTATGCTAAGCACCTAGTTGAGCTTGCTCAGGAGAAAGAGCCCAAAAAGGCTCTATGGACCAAAAGAAGTTACGAACACCTCTATGCTACCTTCATGGATCAGGTGCTGTCATTTGTCCAAGTCGGGCCCGACAAGTACAATTTCATACTCGAGATTGTTCATAGTGGTCTCGGGCTACACTACAACAAAGCAGAGGGAAAGGCATACAATCCTTTGAACGGGAAGTTGCTGACAAACAAGGTCACGTTTGATAGTCTTGTTGACAGAGTGATGATCGACGTGAGCTTGGAGCTGAGAGACAGGAAGAAATACCCACGTCTGCTGTTCTCGTCATGTACACGACTACCGGACGTCATCACACCAGAGCAAAAGTCCAAGGCGGAGTTCAAGACATCACGGTTGGTGGCACTGGAAGATGGCGACGAGACTGAAGAAGGACTTGCCGTAAAGCTACGAGCTATGCCTGGGGGACTCTACCCACGGTCTGATCTTGTCGTTGCTGACGACCCGACAGCGGAAATTGCTGCACGCACATGGATCGATCAAGAAGCGGGTCTGGATCGAAGCCAGTTGCTTCATCTCACCTATCATGAATGGCTGGAACAGGCCAACGAGAAAGTCGTCAACGCGATGAAAGAGTTGAATGGCGATTTTCTCCCAAACAGAGTTGGGGACCCGACATCAGAAGAGACCACATTGAGCAAAAAGCCAGTTAGTCCGATTAATTTCAACGCAAAGGTCATGGCGTGGCTGAGAGACGACAACTCTACCTTGGATAACGAAGACGATCCTGAGGTTTTGGATGTTCCGAATGCTCATAACGAAGATGGCGATGGTGATGGAGAGTGTACATGTGGCCAAGATATTGAAGAGCTGGGATACAGTTTCAATTTCGCAGATAAATGGTCATCCTGGAAAGACAAACAGGCAGGCTCCGACGACGGCATTCACCCAGAGCGCGTTGTCATTCGTGCAGGCGGTCAAGACATCACTTTCTACAGCAGAACCGAAGCAAAGCGTATGGCGGCCAGCTTAGCAGCCTATAACGCAGCCAAGAAGGGCAATGAGCAAGCCCTTCAGAAGTTCTTACGCAAAGGTGCCTACGTTGATACTACAATGGGACGCCATGGTACACCTCTTGCGGCGGCCTGTAAAAATGGTCACATCAAGACTGTTCAGCTGCTGTTGAAGTATGAAGCTGATGTCGATAAAGGAGAAGAGTTTGGGTCGCCTTTGGAATTGGCATCGTCGAATGGCCACGATGCCATCGTTGAGTTGTTGCTTGGTGCAGGGGTTGATGCTGGAAAAATAATTCCCTCACTGGAGCTTGCGTCTACAAATGGACATGGCGCGATTGTGGAGATATTACTCTTGGAGTTGAAGAAAAAAACTTCACCGAACGGTACTACTGGGAAGCTACTTACTGGCACTGCGCTTCATAAAGCTGCTGAGCACGGTTACGACTCTATCGTTCGGCTGTTGTTACACCACGGAGCCGATGTCAACTCCACAGAAGGAGTATATCATACCGCGCTGCAAACAGCCTGCCTAAAAGGCCACTATACTACTGTCAAGCTACTGCTGGATGAGGGTGCCGATATCAACATTACAGACGCGCTATTTGGACCCCCGCTTAAGGCAGCTGCCACATTCGGTCACCTTAGTATTGTCGAGCTCCTACTGGATAGAGGAGCCAACGTCAACTATGAAGGGCCGGGAGGTTGGACCGTTATACAGACTGCATGTGTCGAAAGACACTATGATGTCGCCAAGGTGCTGCTGAAAAGGGGGGCTGATGTCAACATACCCCTTCAGAATGGCCAGACTACATTCTGGTTAGCAACTTCAGCGCCTGAGATTCAGTCACTGTTGGCAGATTCGGGTGTAGACATCAAAAGCTTGCCGAGACGAGGATCCTTCGAGGACCAAGGGGAGTCATCTTCCAGCCAAACCGCACCGAAACCACCAACGAAGCTTGGCCCGACTGGGAAGAAAAGGCATACCTCAAAGTTAACAATGTGGTCCAGAGACCGCTCCAAGCAAAAGTTGAAGAGAACTGTGAAGTACCAGGCCAAAGGGGAAAATGCGGGGCCTCTTCGTCCTCCACGTCAGCTTCCAAGCTGTTCTTGTCTGATCTGCGTTATCGACCAAGTGACACAGCCGGCCATACCACGTCTACCACCGGGAATGCAGCAGAAGTCTATAAGCGCGGGGAATCCAGTCACTTTGACTTTAAACCGGATGAGAAAAGAGATAAACAATCCTTTTAAATCACAACACTTAGATTTCCCAAAGGGCAGTTAGGCGGAGGCGAACGTAGCACTGTATTGATAATAAGACTCAAGACAAAGACCGACGTCTCGGCTCGACAATATGCGAGGGTACTACATCGCTCAGACTCCGATGCCCTATACGCCTGCTAACATAAACCCTCGAACTCCGTTTATCGCACAATGGGCTCGGATCGTGGTGAGAATAGCTCTTAATTTTCTATCTCATGACTGACTGAACCGAGGACCTTGTATAGATCAAATGATGTAATGACTGTTGATCCTGTAGATTGTGAGTTCCGAGGTCCTCAGCTCATAGGATCCTTCCCTTAGTCCTAGGTTCCCTTGGTCCTGGGTTCGTAGGATCCTTCCGTAATAGACACACTTTTAGTCCCCCTGGTTAGCTTCATGTACCCAAGTGCGACAGAATTCCTTGACCGCGCTCATAAATTTGCTAATACAGGTAATTCTCACGAGCACTCGGCCCGCCATGGTCTTCTAGACGTGAAGTTGCAGGGAGTTGCAAGTTATAGTCTAAGTGAGACTCAAGAAGGTACGGTCATTTCCGGCAGCCTCGTGGCTCTTGATCCCTCCAACACACTAGACCCATAAACGGCAAAGATCATCTCACTTTACCCGGACACGCGCCTTATTTGGCTTTCCTTTCCCCTTCGGTAGCAGTAGCTCGTCGAGCATCGACTTTGTGGTAACAGTGTCCCGATGCTCCTTGCCGAGAACACTTGTCTGGAGCTCGACAAGTGCAGCGTACAGAGTCTTGGCTTCCTTGACATTCCCACTGAGCCTGTGATTCAATGCTATGCTGCACATGGTACGCAGCGTTGCCGGGTCGAAGTGCTGTAGGAGACGGACTTGAGCCTTCAGCACCCCGTGCAACTCTGTCGCTGCCTCCTCCACGCGACCGCGCTCTTGCGCAAGCAGCGCCATGTTGTGTCGTGTCATGAGTGTTTCTGGGTGTTCAATGCCCATCAGGTCGCGCTTCGCAGGATAAGCCGCCTTGAATGCCGCTTCCGCTTCGTCGAGACGTCCCTGGCGGCAATACATGCACGCAAGGCTGTCTACAATCTTGACGTGAAGACTGAGGAGCATGAAGTCTGGTTTCTCTTTCTCGAAATGCCCTTCAAGCACCTTCAGCGTTGATCGGTACAGTTCTTCGGCCTCTTTGTCTCGGCCGGTCCAATCGTATGCGAGTGCGAGGTTGTATTGGTGACGGACGGTTTCTGGTCCGTTGACTCCCTGAGTATCTTGATGCCACGTTAAAACCCGCTGATAAAGCTCTACGGTACTTTTCGAGGCTAATTCTTTGGGCCGGCCCAGTTGCAAACTGGCCAGATGACTGGCCTGTCGAGCCGTATCTCGACTCTGCCACTCGCCGTCCTGTTCTTCAATCTTCTCAAGATGCCGACGTGCTGCGAGCACACTAGTGCCACGTTCATCACAGGATAACTCCTGGGTTGCGGCCGCTGGTTGAGATTCGAGACGCTCGATGTGCCGGATAGCCTGCTTCGTCTCTTCGATCAAGCCGCCACCATTTTTTGCGTCGGCATCGCTTTCTCTGAGGGTTAGGCACTTGTTCAAACAGAATAGACCTTTCTTGTACTGTTCAATGCCGACGTAATGCTGCGATACCTTGAATAGCAGTGTGGCCATGTCTCGCTGGGCCTGCGCTGAAGCAGGCTCGAATTTCAGAACGGCCAACGCACAAGGCAGCATGACTTCCACCATGTCCTCGGTGAACTTTTCGCAAAGATGTGATAGAACAGTGGCTTCAATGTGGGCCTTTTCCTCCTTATGATCCGCAAGCCATTCCTGTGCGCAGCGTCGAAACAGAGCGGTTACGCAGAGCATTGGCAGGTCTTGAGACGGCTCAACTAGGCCGTAGGTTTGCAGGATTGGGACCTTCTCCGACAGGTCTGACCTCTCAAAGAGTAGAGTCGGCACAAATTGCACTTCCAAGACACATATTTGCAGCATGAAGTCGACAGTGCTCGGGTGTTTCTCCACGAGACGTTGGTGCAGTACCCTCCACGCACGTTCTACTCCCGGCTTCGTATCTGGCCGTGCGGAAATCTGTTCCATGTAGTCTTTGAGGCTGCAAGTAACCTCAGCCTCGTGCATATAAGTGAAGGCCAGCGTCATGGCGGCGGGTGAGCCGTTGAGCGCTGCGGACAACGTTGCAACCCATTTCTTTTGGCTGCCATCTGTTGTCACCATGCCAAGAAGGAGCATCGAGGCATCATAATTTTGTAGGGGATTGACTCTGATGATATCTTTTGGCCTCTTCTTTACCATGGTCGTCGCCAATGACTTCGATCGGGTGGTGATCAAGATCCTGGCGCTGATGCCAGAAGGCACAAAGTCCAGCAACGATTTTCCCTTGTAGATTGCTTCTGTCGCTCGCAGCCCTTCATCGTCATCTAAACCATCAAGGATCATGAGCCAAGCACCCGCCGAGTACCGTTTCAGATGGTGGTCGATGGTCTCCAGAACGCTGACCTTTTCGCCAATCCCCCGGATCAGATGGAGGGCGTCGGCAATGCGTCTGTACGAGAACTCAAACTGCTCCGCGCTGTTGCAGTTGACCCAGTGCACTTTTGCACCTGGGTTTTCTCTGTGATACAGGTGGGCATATTCAACAGCAATGTGTGTCTTGCTGGAAGTACATCAGCGTCATACTCGGACAGGGTTTCTTCCATCAACCACGCACCCAGATCCCGAGTCACCACACAAGACTACCCTTGCACTTTTGTGAAATCTTGCCTCAATATTTTGCAACACGCCGTCGCGGGGGGAGAAGTGTGCCTCCCTCGTGATGGGGGCTGGCAAATCGGGGAGGTAACGGAGTTGCGATAGCTGAGAAGCATCTTTTTCTACGGTGGCATGTTAGAGATTTAATGGCATAAAATAAAGAATGATCTCGAGTATTGTAAGGCCAAAGAAGAAAAAAACAAAAGCATGTCAAGCTCTATCATAATAGGCGCTATACGATCCTAACGTGTATTCTGTGTCTTAACCGAGTGCACGGGGCCACGAGGTAAGCTTACTTGATCTTCCTTCTCCTAAGCCCTCTGTCATTCGTTCAAGCTCTGCACTGACACGTTGGAAGTGATTGTCCTCTGCATCTTGAAATTTGTTCATTTCAAAGTGGTCCAGTGGAAGTCCTTCCTTCATGTGATTGCTCAGAGTCCCCGAAGCTTCGTTGACCACAAACTCCTACATCACAACACGTTAGGCTGTGCTTGCCCACCAGTATCATAGAGGTTGTGCTTTTGTCGACTTACCACACTCGTATCCATTCCAACGATCCTCCCCACGTTGGTTGCCTTCTGCTCAAAGAAGCAGAACACTTTTAGCTGACGGCTGCACCAGTGGGTTTTCCGGTTAAAGTTGTAGACAGTGAGCATGAGTGCGTCATTATCTTGAGCCATACTTTGCATAGCACTGTCCTGAATCTGACATCCTGCCCGGAGAATTGCGGTATAAATCTCACCCTGAGTCGAAAGTCCAGCACGCTCAGGGATACCGTGGTGAGGCGTACCAAGAAACATCATTCCAAAAATGGATGCTGCAACATCGGGCCAGTCTTCGCTGTGCATAACCGCTGTGGCGTATGCCTAGCCGCAGGATATTAGTCGAATCCATCCAGGCATAATACGCCTGCATCAACCGTGATAACACTTACCTGTTGGATAACAAGTCCGCCGAAGCAATGACCGATGAAAAGGATCGGTCGCCGGGGACAGTCCTAAAGACTTGCCATTAGCAGCGAGAACTACAAGTTGTAGACAGTCACTGGAGGGTCGTCTCGTACCTTTCTTTTCGATCTGAAGGACCCGAGCAGCTGCTGAGCTACACCGGCCAGAGTCTGCTTCACAGCATGCTTCCCAAACCATACCGAGTGATACCCAAAGGCCATGATGCGCGCCCGAGGAAGTACTTTAGGTAGCATGGTAGGATCCTTCAGCCAGTTTGTCCCTGTTCTTCCATGGGTCCATGTGTCTGCCGGGTTGGCGCCGATTCCATGAACTGCAACGACGCTTTGTTGGTTCCCGTCAGTTCAACTCAAACTTGCAGTATTCCGACAAGCTCATACTTACTCAAATTTGATATCAATCTGATCCTTCGGTTCGTAGCAAACTTTGAGGCCCAGAGCCTGAGGGGGAATGTCGAAGCCCTCCCGTAGCTTGTTCAGCTTGGCTTCCGTCTTTGACTTTTTCGGGACATTTGCATCTATCCCGCAGAGCGCTGCGTTCTGAATATGGGCTTTGGATGTCATCTTGTGACCTGTGGAAGCCTTGGTATCTCTAACGAAGCTTATGTAACCACAACTGAGAAGCATCAAGCACGAGAAAGAAATAGTGACTTGAATCAGTTAATCTGACGCCAATGGGACGATATGAAATGTATACAAGAGAAGAGGGATGGGGGTTTAATGATCAAGTCCAACTAGTGGTGGGCGACAGCAGGACGCATTTGCTCTGTAGAGTCTCACTGTGCAGTAAGCGGATTGTCTCCCGTTCTCCTCCGTTCCCAATCAAGACGCCCCAGTGACAAGTTTCGTTCCTAGGCGCTGGGCTGAGTCCGTGTTTGCCTTGTTCGGGTCTGCTGATGGGCGTGTGGCTGACCCAGCCCTCCTCCTGCAGGCTGTAAGCTGCATTTCAGATGTGCAAGTTCAGAGCGCAATTTTACGCCCAGGAAGCTGAACTGAACATGGCTTGGGCGCGAAGTAGCCCATTTACTGGGGAAAGAGAACAAGGGAAAGGC
Source organism: Microcera coccophila (assembly GCA_024112705.1). Classification (NCBI taxonomy): domain Eukaryota; kingdom Fungi; phylum Ascomycota; class Sordariomycetes; order Hypocreales; family Nectriaceae; genus Microcera; species Microcera coccophila. Next base: position 24,905 of record JAMYIC010000114.1, read on the forward strand.
TTGGCTTGAACGGACAGCACTCACTTCAGCTATGCTATTTTTAAGCTACGTCGCCCCTCGAAGGGCCATCCTTTGATCATCTTCTCCGTTTCGTATCCTTGGCTTCTTTGGTCAACATGTGTGACGCTGTCATGGGCATGACCAAGTACTCAAACATGAGTCCCAGTCGGCGCGGCACAGACGAGACGTCGCTGACAGAGGAGAATGAGCTACTCAGCTTAGGGAGCACGGTGCCAGGCCAGCCTCTCATACCTCTCGACGACCGAGCTGCTGTATCGAAATTCCTTGTACGGGAATTATCCACGGAGCGGCTGAGACGTGTCTACAGGCTGCTGTTTCTGGCCTCTAACCGCGACAACATTAGCGCTCTCCACCGTCAACGCCTCAAGTTCCGCGACATCTACATCACCGAAGAGCCCGGGCTTCACCTCACGTGGTACTACGGGCGTGTCTACATCAAGCCGATCCCAAAATGCCTCTTCAGCCAGGCCTTTTGGAAAACACACATTGACCAAGGCACCGATCAGAACGGTGGCAGCTTGTGTGGTGAAGCGTACGGGTTTCTGCGCAGCTACTCGCGGCTCATCGTCCACGAGTCCGACTTCGATCTTGCCCGGGACCTCAGACTGATCCCCGACATGGTGGTGTGGGAACAGTGGTGTTACTTTATCCGCGGGTTCCAAGCCTTACGCGACAGAGACGTCGCTCCTCGTTACCACTACGGCGAGATCCGATTGACCAGGCTGAACTTCTGGACTACGCTCCTGCATGGTGGCAGCTACTGGCGCGTCCACCACAATTACGCCATCTACTTTGCGCGGTTCGGGGCGCCTTATCTGTTTGTCTTCGGCGCCATCACCGTTCTATTGACCGCCCTGCAGACGGGCCTCGCTACATCCGAGCACGTTGATTTCTATCAGCAGCTGTCGTCCCGCTTCGTGCCTTTGACGCTCGTCTTGACTTTGGTAGCGCTGGCTCTCTTGCCAATGCTGTTTGCCTGTTTCCAGCTGCAAGAGCTTTTTTGGTTTCTTTACCGCCACAGGAAATTTTCGTAGCAGCGCCTTAGACTAGACTCAAAACATTCGTGTTCGAAAGTGCAAACAGTTATGATGATGTGATTTTAGGTTGTGGGGATGCCGGCATGTTTTGAGGCCTCCCACGGTTATTGATGCAATCAAGATCCCGCACTAAACCAGCGGTGAGGACTGTGAAACATGTTCCAGACCTCCATCTTGGATAGTTGCCTCGCTATCAAAAGGACAGAACCCCTTCAGCCTCAGTCTTTGGAACTATCGACTGACCCCAAGGAGCAAAGATCGACAGTCCAGACCCTTATCGCCCATTCTTGGGAACCCTGCACACCTGCGTGGCCGCTCCTAGTTGAGAATAGCTGACTTTAAGTGGCGTAGAATGGCTGTTGTTGCAGCCTCACTTCCCAATAATGTCTTGGCATGCATCCGTGTGTAAGTATCGGTAACAAGTGAGGCATTTAGGGTAGCATTGCGTCAACAGACAACTTAGGTTCCCACTACTTTGTCAGCGGGCGTCGACATGAACACAGTATCAAGGGCTTCTTATTCTTTCATTCGTACAGTTAGGTAGTTACCGAGGCGTTGAGCGGAGGAGAGTCAACACCCTACATATCTCGCGGGCGCCGATTTGGCGTATTGGGCCAAGCTCGTCTGGTTTGCCACTCGGCCTGCGAGTTCGCTTCCACCAGGGTTCCCTTTCTCCTGCGCCGATCCTCCTCGTTACGACGCCCCGGCTCTGCCTTGCGTAGCTCGTCTGGCATCCCCACAACATCGTTGGGCTGTGGCCCAGGCTCGGCGAAGTAGCGATCCCGGCATCCTTTTTCGCGGAGCAGCTGCAGTAACTCTTGACATTGCGTGCCATCACCTTTGTGGAACCCCTTTTTTATGTACATGGTTGGGGAGTACGAGTACTTTATGCCCGTCGCAGGGTTCTCGATGGTAAAGATGTTTTTGTCGTTGGCGGCGTGACGCCACATGATGATGTTCAAGAGGGCCATGGTCACGGCACACGGATTAGCATTGTCCAATGCGAGGAACAGGGCGTTTTTCCCGCTGTGATGGTGTTGGATGAGTGCATTAGCCTTTCCTTCCCGCAGAGCTTGAATTGTTTCTTCCAACCTGACGGGGCTCACTGTGCCATCACACCTGTAGACCAATTCTTGCAGAGCCGTCCGACCCTCATGTGGAGTGCTGGGGAAGTTGACATCGTGCTCACTATTGATGAGGAGCGTCACGACGCTACTATGAAGATTTCTAGCAGCCTCGTGAAGACTCCCATCGCATGAGCTGGATCTTGCGTTGACGAGCTCGGTGGCGGATTCCAAGTCGCCGAGTCGCGAGGCATAGAATAGCGCAGATCTATTCAAGAAATCTCTACTCCTTACACTGGCGTTGACAGAGGTGAGCTTGCGGACCATATCCTTCCGGCCACACCGCGCAGCAACGATCAAAGGCGTCGACTTTGAAAGCGGAGCGATGGCATTCACGTTGGCTTTTCACGAATACGTCAGCATCTATTGACAAGCGTAGATTGATGGATGGAAGAAACGTCGTTCCATTTTACGTACCTCCTGCGACGATCAAGGCCTCGATAAGTTTAGTATCGATCTTCGCATGCCCCATCGCCCATAGAAGCACTGTAACGGCTTCTTGACCAATCTCTTTCTCGGGATATAGCGTCCACTGGAATTCGGCCTCAAGCTCGCATCCCAGATCTATAAGCCGATGTAGCAATTTGATGGATCGCGGGTGAGCTGACAGGCATGCGGCGATTGGAGGGAACCCGCTCTGGAGCGTTGCTTTGACATCGCATCTGCCCCGGGCGCCACCAGTACCGGACTGGAAAAGGACGTCTAGCAAGGCTTCCACTTTTTCTTCTTCCAAAGGCTCACTAATGGCTGTGTGGAAGGCCTCAGTCATGGTTTCGCTTCCCGCACCACTCCGTATTAGTTTCTCTAACAGTGGGACATGACCTGCCTTGGCGGCCGTCTCCAAAGCTCTGCCTTTGCGAAAATTGACATCAGCATGTGCACCCACCGTCAGCAGTAGGTCTACAAGATCCTCCGGGCCAGTGTCTTCTGTATAGGCACGTACGGCCGCGAGGAGGGCCCGGTTGGTCGAGCTGATGTTGGATCCCAACTCTAATATGAGCTGAAGGAGCCAGAAATTCCGAGGATGTTTCCAGGCGGATGAATGGTCCATGACACCCTGCAAGGCTCTATTCAAGGCTTCATGACTGGCGGAGTGGGCGAGCAGCTCTGTAGCATCGCGATGAAACAGCGAAGCTGCCCTACAGAAGGCGTCGTCAACGACCACGCCGGAAGCGCCACAGTCGAGCATAAATTTAACCACGGCGAGGCCGTCAGGGGTAAGCCATTGGTCACCCTGTGAAACAGCTGCATCGAAGCCGGCGAGGCAGACAGTCTCGGACGATGCTGAAGAGATCAAGCCCCGCACATCATCAAGCAGTAGACGCTTCGCGGCAGCCGAGACAGCGGCGCAGAGTAATGGCTGATCGCGGCCGGCATCGACGGGACTGGCTTTGAAGATCATGTTAACGAGACTTCGTCTTTGATCCGGCGTTGGAAGATTCATGGCTGCCTTCAGGCCCGTCATGAGAGCCGTCAATGATGGGTTGTGTCGAAGCAGCACAGGCACCATTTCAACGCATCCACTGGAGATGGCTGTGCCAATGCAGCGCCCACCGTGTAGACTGACATTGGCGGCACCGTTGGTCAAGAGCAGCTGGACTATCTTCAGTCTCACACCATCGTCTCCCGGCATGGAAGCTTTGTCGACGACTGTGATGAGCACTTCACTCACTGAGTCGCCACGTGGTCCTGCGGAAAGGAGGAGGTAAATCATCTTGCCGGCGGTTTGAAGATTGACCAGGCTTTTTACCCTGGTCATCGCATTGGCAAGAGCTGATTCGGGCGGCTGGAACCGCAGAATTGCTTGAACCAAGTCACATCGGCCGCTCTCAACGGCGAAGCCAAGAGCGTTGCCGCTGTCTCTGGTCGGAGTGCCATGCTGGATCAGGTCGCTCACCAACTCTAGTTGACGCTTTTCCACCGCCATAGCGAAAACGGCCTCTGTCTTTGCTCCTTTTGCTCCATTGTGTAAACATTTGGTGACGAGCCGGTACTGCTTTCGGCTGTACGCCAACCCCAAGATCGTGTCCAATATGGTAGACTCCAGTTGTTTTCCTCCTGAAGAAATAATATCCACCGCGATATGCTCATGACCAGCGTCAATCGCGCTCACGATTGCTGCCGCCTCACCCGCAGTGACATCGGCGTCTTTCTTGAGGAGCATCTGCACCTTGGCCCTGTGTCCAAGAGCCGCGGCCTCAACGAGACCATTATCGCGACAAGGTTGGCAAGCTCCCCCGACATGTCCCAAAAGAATCCCAATCATCTCATCGGGACCACTTCTGATCATGTCGAGGAACAGTGTGCATAAGCTCGATGCATCCGCCCCTCGTGCGAGCAGGATGGCAGCCTTGGCGACATCGCGTTGAGAGATAGCGACGGGAAGTGATTCATCCAGGCTTGTCTGATCGGCGTCTTGGGCCAAGACAATCAAAATGTCTTCAGAACAGTACCGAGTTGCTTGTTCAAGCAGATCGCTCTGGATATCAACTTGGTCTTTGCCCGTGACCCATTTCCTGAAGCCATTGTTCCTCGGCCGTCCAATGTCGAGCAAAGCCTGAACAAGTCCGGGGCTTGCTCTCGGAATTGACCCGTAGATGACCTTTAAAAGCACTGGCTTGGCATCCTTTATACCAAACGCCCCAGTTCTCCGGCTGCTGACTTCGGCCCTATGTTGAAGCATAAGGGCAGCCGCCCTTTCAGAGTCTTCCTTGCTGGGCAGTCTTGGGCGTGCATATCGCGGGGGTAATTTTAAGTCCGTAGTAACCCTGGGCCAAGAAACGGCTGAAGGTGGTTTCTCCATCTCTTCGCCTCTGTTCTCTCTCTCTCTCTCTCTCTTCCTTGTTGAGTTCAAAAATCAGTGTCGGTTAGATGGTTCAAGTTGGTGTTGTCAAGGGAGCCCGGAACCTGATGGAGCCTCAAAACCAGAGAATCCTTTGAATCGGGAGATTAGAGCAACTATGGTTGGCTACCATGATGGCCAGGCGGACGTACTGCCACCCCCTAAGCTAGAGGTTGTCTTCATAGGCGCCTATCTCACCCTGCCTCATATCCCCAATCTGCAAGCCACGTCACCCACCCACATGAATGGCACGGGCGGTAAAAGGTAAGCATGCATCTGCCTCTACCCTTGATGTATCTACTTTTAGGCGTTTATGAGACCCAACAGGCCGAGTCTAGCACTAATGGGGCCACACATTTGCACTTCTGCCTTCAGCCTGCGGCCCTTCAGCCTGCGGCCGAGAACTCCAACTTTAAGCGCGCAGAATTGCGGCTGAAAGAAGTTTTAGAGCCAATAGGCATATCGGCGTGACAAAGGCCAAGTCGTTCTGTGGAGAGGACCAGCCAACGCGGAGCTGAGTGATCTAAACCGTTTGAAATTCGATAGAACAGGAGTGCTTCTGCATGAATACCTATCTTCATTCTCTCCTCAAAACGGTACGGAAAACAACGATTCAATATGGCAAGCAAGAACAGTCAGAAAAACAAGCAGCAGGCGCTCCTCTCCACGGCCCCGATCGCTGCACCCGCGGCATTAATTGGGGATCATACTCCAAGTCGCCAAGATTTGCCAGCCCAGACCTTCTCGGGCTCGGCCGAGCATGTATCCAGTCACATTCAAGGCCCCAGTTTGAGCTGCCCACACTTCCCAAAATATCGAGTTGATGGCACCAACAATGCCGGCAATATTCCATTCCCAAGTCGTCTTGGTTTCTTTCACACGTCGAGCTCAGCGATTCGAATAAGCTATTTGGATACAAATAAGCTGTGTATGGAATGTCTCACAGCCGTGATTCCACTCGGCTACAACTTCTGGTCCATATGGTGTGGAAGGGACAAAAACGACGGCTCGCAGCAAGAGCAAACAGCCTCTACAGCCAAGAGAGGATGGCTCAAAGCAGCCGCATCTGATCAAAGCGTTCTCCCACTTGTTCAAGCTGGAACTGAGGGTTTTCCTCTGCTTCCCTTGCCACCACGTTTTGCCACAGAGCGCGTTGTTGTCCCGGTGAAACCCGTTTTCATACCGCATGTTTGCTCGGCCAGGGAAGCTTTGGAGTGGCTGGTGAAGGAGAGAAAGCCATTCTACATGGATCAACTTCATCTTACTAAGGGATGGAACTTTCTAGCAGAGGGGAGAGCAGAGGGATGCCCGGATTGCACAAAAGTCCGGCTTTCCTTTCATTCCACTACAGCACAGTGGAGTAAAGCATGAACGATTGGAAGTTTTTGACACCAATGAGACCTCGACTGCTGCGAGCAGTCGGGCCAAGACGTCTTTGGAAGCTAAAGTCTCGACTTGTTGGGGTAAAAAGACCTCAAATGTTGAAGGAACTGAACCTGCTCATCACGCAACCAAGTCTGGGCTGTTTCATGGCAGAAATGATACCGAGTTGCACAAGGTTAAGGACCAACTTCCTTCAACCTCCTCTTTCCATACCGGCAAAACACTTTCATCCGATAAATCTATAAAACGCAAACCAGTTTCATGTGGCAGAACGCACGATGCTTTAGCCCCGCAAGAAGCCGGACAACAGTCATCATTATCAACAACATCGACCGGGAGGTCTACTGCTTCTCGCGAAGTTGCAGATACTACTGAGAGACTTGAAGGGAAGAAAATCGAGGGAATGTCCGTGGCTATCGTAGATACCAAGAGGCCATCAGCATTGACTAGTACTATCTCTCTTCCCTTTGCGTCATTACCGCGAAACCAAGCTGAGTCGCCAGCCCCAAGTATCGAAACAATCACGAACGATGAAACCGAACCGCACGTCGCAGGAATGCCCCAAAATACTCGGTCATCTAAGCCAAAATCTGCATTGCAATGTGCGGACGCTTCGAAATTAGTTGATACGGGCGACATGACTGTGAACGGCAGGGGCAAAAAGATACCAGCCAAGCCAACTGGGCCAAAACAGTCGGTTCCCATTACCTCGAAACATCTTGGAGTGAATACCTTCAAACCGTCTATGACTGCTCCGCGTAACGCAAGATCGCCAGCCGTTAACAATCCCAGGGGGGAACCATCCATAGCGTCCGCTTCAAGGGAATTGCTTCCCTTTACTCCCTCAAGCCTGGGATCGCCCAAGGAGCAGTCAAAGGCAAGACTCGCTCCTGGAAAAAGATCACGAATGCCAGACGTATCCAATGAGACGCTTCCTGCCACCCTAGTCGACCGCAAAGCCATCAAGACAAAATCGAGCATTGTTTCTCAACCCGGTCAGAAGTCGAGCGCAATCTCTCCGCACGAGAAGAAGCAACTTTTGACGCAGCCGGTAGACAAATCTCTTTTAATCACATCTGAAGGCCCAGCGAAACCAGCGAGAGAGCATCTCATAGATTCTGCGACCAAGAAAAAGCAACCTTCTGAGGCGCATTCCCACGCGGAGTCTGCCGCAGCATCCCAATTCTCTCATCACACGAGCAACTGGTGTCGGTATGACCCAATTCCCTTTGATGATCCTTTGGAAACGCCATCTCTCGAAGATTACAAGCGTTGCGCTGCAACTCATGGCCCAGCCAGGGTATCAGAATACCCCTTGCCACTTAGGAAGCTGCTTGGCAAACCTGAGCTGAAAAGGGGCAAACGAGCTTCTTCAGATACAACCCTAGACGGAAACAACTTGATGGCTTTAATCAGCCCCAAATCCAGATCTGGGAAGCTACAGAGCAGAGGGAATAACAAACTCATCCCGGATCCAGCTGCTGGGTTTATCCAGTCGGTACTCGATAAAGCACCACGCAAAGGGAGCCGTGCAACTGGAAAGCCTTTGATCAATGGCTTATCAATGGACAGCCCGAGATACAAATCGCAGGGAACCTCTAGAGCAAGTGCGAAGCCCAATGGAGGGAGGTCTGGAGTTAAGAGCAGGCCGGCGCGTGAAAAGCCTAAGTACGAGAAGAAGAAGAAAGGTATCAAAGAAAAACCCCCCAGTGCCAAAGCAACAAGTGGCAAAGCCAGAAAGACTGGTGGTCGCAAGACGTCTAGGACTAAGACTAAAGTCCTGGGTAGGAGCAACTCGCAAGGTGGAAAAATACACCGTCGAAATTACCACGAGAGCCATGGCCATGATGAGCCGGATTCAGACGCTCGTAGCTCTGATCCTGACGCACTGAACGGAGATTCTGAAGATTCTGAATTGTCCTCATATTTCAGTTTATATGATCAAAACGATTATAGTGGGCAATCCGAAGCGGACCAACCTCTTCACTCAGCGACATCTAGTGAACATCATACAACGCCTGAGCCGGACCGTCCGTCCTCGCCGGCCATGTCGAGTACATATAGTGCCAATAGTCTGCCTAGCTCCCCCTCGGCTCATTCGACGATATTTGCGGAAGACGAGCAACATACGGATCAACTTGAGACAGAATCAACTAAGTCAGAAAATGAGACCGCAACACAGAGTTTTGACCACCGGGAATCGGCTATCGCTGCTGGACTCACTTTGGCTGATGCCATCGCTACAGGCCTACCCCTGAATCATGATGAGCCCCCGGACCCTATGGAATCCCATGATTCATCGAAAGATGTAACAGAAACGGAGGATGAGCGGGATGACGGCTATGAAATCTCCAGTATTCACGAGGACGACTTTCATGGAGCATATGGAGAAGAGGTAACAGAAGAACACGAAGACGATAATGACGATTCCAGTGAGGAGAAGGTGGGCGAAGAGCAAGGTGGAGAAGATCACGACAGTGAAACTGGAAATGATGATCTTGATAATTATTACTATGATTATGCAGGTAATAACAATCAAGAAATCGGGAGAGACTTTGACGAACGTCCAGAAGGAGATTACAGAATGGCCAAAGATGAAGTTGAAGACGAGGACGATGAGGAGGAATACGCCAATTACTATAATATCAATGAGGGCGACGGGACTGATGAGGACAGTGAAAGGGATGAAGAAGATGGAGACTATCATGAAGAGGACGAAAGCGGGGACGAAAACCAGGCTTATGTTGAGGATGCTAGTGAGGATGAAGGGAGTGGAAGCTATTATGATACTGATGATAGTGATAGGAGCAATTGGGATGAAAGGACTAGAAGGTATAGTAATACTGAGAATGTTAGTGGGAGTGAAGGGAATGAATGGGATAAAGAGGATGATGAGGATGATGAGGATGATGAGGATGATGAGGATGAAGAGGATGATCAAGATGAAGACGATGATGAGGATGGCCAAGATGATGAGGATGAAGAGGATGAAGAGGAAGAGGAGGATGATCAAGATGAAGAGGATGAAGAGGATGAAGAGGATGACGTCGATGAAGAGGATGAAGTCGATGAAGAGGATGAAGTCGAGGAAGACAATGATGATGATGGTGAAGACGACTATGAGGCCTATTACTGATAGATCCCTTCAGCTATGGAATGATTACTTACAGTAGCATGAGAAAAACTACACGACAGCTTAAGTTGTCTACAACTGTAGCTGTTACAAAGGCTACCGACTACAGATTATCAGGTCAAGTCTCGTCCCCACTCCCATCCAATTCCCACTGTCACAGACGTATAACCAGAGCACGAAGTCGCGCTAAGCTATTTCGTCCTTACTCACCGGACCACATGTCAAGAAGAGATGGACGCGTCTTGCAAATTTCAGCACCGGATATTCTGGTGGCCCCCAAAGTTACCAAGTGGACTCATCTTCCAGTGCCAAGAGAATCCTCGCATCTAGACCACCCCTTGGCTACGCCCTGAGACAGACAGTAAGCACAAAGTGCACATTATGCGCCACCATGCACCCCTTGGCCATTTTCAAATGGCTAGTAACGCAGGTAACCTCGTGTTCGATCGCAGAGCCGCGAACGGTACACCGCCACAGCGTCTAGTGATACATCAGGCTGGCCACGACTACAAATGAATGCAAAGGGTGAAACAATTTCCGCCTCACTGCTGTGTTCTCATATGCCAGGGCACTGGTCTCTCTTTATTTTTATACTTCTACGCGCTTACCTTGCAGCTATGCCAGGTCTCCTAGAAGGCGTCTCATAGATAGCACGACGCCACCCCTGAGGCAGGGTTTCACGCTTGGCCGGTTGATGCCGCATTCACCACCTCCTGAAGCTGAAAAGGCAGTGAGAACGGAGATTATTGGGAGCCTAGGTTGGGGGCCAGCTGCGCACGTACTAGCAAGCTTGGAAGGGGACCTCCAAGGGACCTCCGAGGTGATCTCCGAGGGACCCCTCCATGATAACTTGAGGCTTTGCTTTGCCTTGTCTGAGGCATTGACTCGATAACAATCCTCCACTCACACTCACTGTCGAGCTTGCCCCGTTTAAGCTTCAACTAAGGCGCGCCCATTATCAACAGTTGACTGGTGCCTCTGTTGGTCTCTGCGTCCGGCCGGTCTTCCTCTAACCTCCACGGGCGAAGCCTTTCTGGGTATCGAGCCAGTACTCGACATCTTGGTCACCGTCGAGCGGGCCATATCCCGTCGCTATGGTGGGGAGTGCGGCTGGACCATGAACAGAACTGGTCGAGATTAAGGAGAAACAAAGAATCAAGGGAATAAGCAGGTGAAGCAGCCAGGCTCGAAAGTTATAAATAACAGATATCGTTTCCCAGTTCTATACTGTGATACATCAAACACTCATTTCTCGCTCACACACACACACACACACACACACACACATCTGCTGATTGCTCGAACCTTGTTTCGTTTCTCTCATTCCCACGTACCATCGTTCTTCAAGATGGCGGCCTTGGACAAGATCGTCACAATGACGCTGCGCGTTTTGCAGCTGATTGCCGCAGTCGTCATTATCGGCCTCGCAAGCAGTTACATCAAAACGAATGACCAGGACACAGAGTATCACGCCCGATTCATCGCCACCGATGTCGTCGCTGGCATCTCGGCCTTCTTTGGTTTCATTTGGCTACTCCCATTCTCCAGCAACCACATGAACTACTGGGTGGACGGCATTATTGGCATTGCTTTCGCAGCCGTCTCAGGGTGGCTCATCTATGTACGTTCCACATCCTATCATTTTCCATTACTCAATCGAAAAGACTCCCATCGACTAATGAACACGCCAGTCTACTCAAAAGTCATGTGGCAAAGCCAGCTTTGGTGATGTCAAGAACATCAAAACTGTAGCCGGTGATGACGCCGGTCTTTGCACGAAGTGGAAGGCCCTCTATGTCCTTTCCCTGATCTGTACCGTGCTTTGGATCTTGACCGCAGTGATCGGATGTTTCTGGGTTAAGAAAAACACGTTCAAGCCAAAAGCCAAGCACCAGCGCCGCCGCCGGTAAAGAATTTGTTGCATCTGGCCACTGGCGCTGCAAGCTATTCTGCCTTGTATTCTCAAGAGCAGTTCATTTGAGGCTCCGGGACTGATAACCCTGGGTTCGCGTTTCAGTTTTCTGGAAAATGGGGGACGCATAGGGTTGACTGTATTGTCACTGTTCATCCCATTCTGACCAGCATGAGTTGCGAGGTATCACAGATTGTTTTGAAGATTTATCGAGCTCTTGGAAAGGTCATTCGTTGAGTTTTTTTGGGTTTTGTTCTGTATGTATACTATAATCAGCTAGGTTCGGCTTTCCTTAGTCTTTCATTTTATCAGGCCATGAGCAATGTCCAATTTTGCTTTGAGTTCCAGAGGCAGGGTTCCTCCTTTTATTTTCCCACCTCTATTCATCTGTGTCTCCCTAAGAGATGTTCCAACCCTAACGGATCGGCTACCCGCCGTACAAGGGTTTCAGCTGCACTATAAGGTCAATAGCTCGAATCTAGCCAGAGGCGCCCAATTTTCAGGCAGCTTGACAACTTGCCCACAGACTGGGAACCCGTGCACTCAAACATACAAACAACAGAGCCTACCTGGCAAGCTACAGCTAGCCAATTGAGTCCTGACAATGACACTGAATGTTAAGCTACGGGGTTCCTCCTTACTAGTCGGTATATTTATATCTAAGGCATTGAACCCTTAACAAAGATCAAAAAGCTATTTATCTTGTATAACCGCTTC